>PVKS010021807.1:0-34654 GCA_004027875.1 Aplodontia rufa | reverse complement strand
CCATCCTTTCACTTTCAGCCTGTGTCTATTTTTGAGTGTCAAATGTGTCTCTTGCAGGCAACATATTGTTGGATTTTGTTTTTTGATCCAGTGGGCCAGTCTGTGTCTTTTAATTGGGGCATTGAGACCATTCACATTCAAAGTTAGAATAGATATGGGAGGCTGAGTCTCTGACTTTGTATCAATTACAGAGTTTTGAGTCATCTTGGAAGAGTTTTGAGTCATCTTGGAAGTCAATTTGTGTGTAATATGGTTATTGATTTGCCCTTGTTTAATGATTTAGGATATCATTGGCATTTTCTTCTGAATGAAGAACATCTTTAAGAATATTCTGTAGTGCAGGATTTGTGTTCATGTATCTTGCTAGTTTGAGTTTATCGTTGAAGTATTTAATTTCCCCATCACATTTGAAGCTGAGTTTTGCCAGGTATATTATCTTTGGGTGGAAGTTGTTATTTTTTAACACTTGAAAGATATTGTTCCAAGCTCTTCTGGCATTCATCGTTTGTTCTGAAAAATCCATAGTGATCCAAATTGGTTTGCCTCTGAATGTGATTTGGGGCTTTTCTCTAGCAGTTTTTAGAATCCTCTCTGTAATTTCTCTGTTATTCATTTTGTATATGATATGTCTTGGTGAGTTTCTCAATTGATTAGGCCTATTTGGTGTTCTATAAGTATCTTGGATGTGATATTCTGGATCGATAGTAAAATGAGGGAAGTTCTCACTCATGATTTCACTTAAAAGGTTCTTGAAGCCTCTTGTTTGCTGTTCGGAGTTTTCCTCCAGGCCAATGATTCTCAGATTATTAAGCCTCATCTCATCAAATATTACTTGGAAGTTCTGATTGTGTAATATAAGCTGTTTATCCTGTTTTCTTGTTTGAATTCTACGTTGTTCAGCCTATCCTCATTGTCATATACTCGTTCTTCAAAAGCTGAAGTTCTATTTTCAATGGTGTCTACTCTGGTGTTGGTATCTTCTAGTGAAGATTTGATTTGATTAACTGTGTTTTTTCCAACCTGATAGCTCTGCTACATCTCTTTTCAGAATGTCTCTTTGTAGAGCTGATCTTTCATCTCATGGACTTGTTCCCTTATTTCCCTGTAGAAGTTGTCTCTCATTTCTTGAAATTGTTCTCTGATCTCTTTCCTTATTTCATCTCTCAACTCTTTGATTGCATAATCATAAGGTTGATATAATGTCCTTGGTTTTCATCTAGGGCCCTGGTTATGGGGTCCTTGGGTGGAGAGCTGTGGAGTTGAGGAGGAGAGTTATTTACCATTTTCCTCATTTTCCAAGTCAGAGAGTGTGTTCTGTACTTCAGCCTTTTTATTCTTGGTGAAGCAATTGGAGATTCTTATGGCTTTGCTTCATGGTGAGGGGTTTCTTTGAGAGAGCTCTCAATATATTATGACAGCAAGCCAGTACCTGTTTTGAAGTGTGTCTATTTCTTCAGATAGTAGTTTTCTCTGAAAGTGGGGAGAAGGAATGACTAGGAAGTCAAGGAGGTGAATTGGGGAGGTATAAAATCACACTTACCTTAGAGTAAAGAGGATCAAGGGATTAGGGGGAGTAGGTTATTCTATTAGGACTAAGGAAAACATAGAAATGGGGTGCGGGTAGTGTAAAGACTTTGGGTGAGGATGAGAGAAAAATGCTCATATTTAGGGATTACCAGAGTACAGGGGAGGAAGAGGTTAGTATGGGGTGTGGTTATCTTTACTCACCAGAGGCTGAGGCTAATTTGCTATCATGAAATATTTTCCTGATTGTAACCCAATATTATAGGGATAGCAGTAGGTTTCAAGAGGACATAGAGAAAGTAGGAGTGAATCACCAATACATACACATGGATAAATATTTACATCCACCAACACCTAATTCAGTATTAATCGTAAAGCAAGGAAGGAAAAAAAAAACACCATAATGTTAAAAATTTAAAAATATTATATTCCAGCTAGATCACCATTTAAAAAAAAAAGAGGTAAAGAAAAAACAAAATTAGTTGGTAAAGTTCTGAGTTTTTCTGCCCCCTAGGTCAACGAGTATGTACCATGGGGGATGTGGTCAAATCTGTCATCTAGCTGGGGATTCTTTGCAGTTGAGCTTGTCAGAGGAGAAGCAATTTGGTTAACTCCGGTGACCTGTGTTTTCTTAGAGGATCTCCTCAACATGTTCTGTTGCAAAGGGGTATTCAGCTCCCCCTGGGCTGTAATCCTGAGATGACTGTTTCTGCCTATCCACACTCTAGGATTTCTTGGGCTGGGGCTCAGAAGTTGTAGATAATCTAGTTGATCCTAGTGTAGATGGGTGGGTCTTTGATCTAAGGAGAGTGGCCAGCCTGAAACTCGCTTCCTCAGGATCACTGGTGACCCACTCTGTGTGTCTTGTGATCTTCAGAAGTCCCAAGAGCTACTCTGTGGGGTTGACTGAAACCCATGAAAGATGGTCCAGATTGTGCCAGTGCTTATGTGGTTCTCAGTTGCAACCACTAGGGGGCACCCACCTGAAGAAGTCAAGGACTACAAACCCTTGGCTATGCAAGGGGCTCAGATGCTATGGGGAACTCCACGCTGCCCTATATATTCAGAGCTTCTTGAGGCAGATATCAAACAGAGGCTGAAGCAGAGGATCCCCTTGAGAAGGATGTGCCCTGCTGCAGCAAGTTCTGTTCACAGGCTCCTCCTATTTGGGAGTGTAGAGGGGCAGGCAGAAGGTCACCAACTGTGAGGTTTGCAAGCTGGAGAGGTGATTAGCAGTTCCAAAACAGCCCTTGGGGCAGATGGCCAATTGGGGGGGACAGTGACTTCTCTTTCTGATCATGGGGACTGAGGCCCCAAGTCACTGCAGAGCAACCCACCTGGCTCTCCCACACTGGTGTGAGCACTTTTGTTAGAGGACTTTTAGATCAGCTCTTGTAAAGGGTGGGCATGGGTAGAGAATTATTGTCCACCATCATTGAGTTAAAGATCTTGTGCTGAATTCTCTCCTTCCCTGGCTCCTTGGGCAGCAACCGGAGGTGGAGAGGGAACTCCCAGCACCTCACATACCCTTTGGGAAAGGGCCCAATCTCAGGGCGATAGAGTCTGATTTTCTGGCCATGATGTCTGATAACCCAAGACCGCTTTATGCTGAGCAACCCGCCCCACCCTCAGGAAACGTCACAATGGCAGGCTGGATGCTGCGGCTCAGCAAACAGCTGTAATTTCACTAATGAGAGCAATTAATTCCCAGAAGTTTATACAAGATCATGTAAATTAAGAGCAATCAGATCAGGGAGTTCACAGCCAGCTGCATTAGGGTACTTGGTTAGGAAACTTGCTCCATTTCTTCCCCTCAGGAGTAGCTGTCCCCCCCCCACTGGGTGTGGGGCACAGCACAGTGGGCTCCACTAAGTTCTCCTTTATAATCGTTAATGGACCACATTTTCCTTTGGAGTTAAAAAATTAGAAGGGGATAGTATTCCTCCACACTAGGAACTTTGTCCTACCGTGGGAATCCAAGTGCTCTACTGCAGCGTGAGGTGATTTTCAGGAGCATCTCGGAGTCACAGATGGTTGGGTGGACGCCATCTTCCCTTCCAGTAATTTTAATTTTTACAATTGTCAGCAAAAACATGGTTTGCTTCCATAGTTCATAAAGGCTTTCACCCACATTTTTCTTCTACAACTCACAATAAATACAGGAGGATCATCATTTTTGTTATGTACCTTAAGAACTATACAAATAAAGCTACTTTGATAAAATGCAAGAAAATTTGAGATTCCTTATTAATATCTGCTTTAAAACTTTCAACAATTTCTATCTCTCATACTTCAAAACTCAGTTTACATATATCTAATGATATTAGAACCAATTGTATTGTTTGGATCAATTTCTTTCCATTTTGAATAAAATGGTGGGGTGTGCAAAAATAACTAAAAGTCTTTATTGTGAATATTGGAAGTAAATAGAAAGATTCTTTAAATGTTGAGCTTAACCATTCTCCATTGAACATTGACTACCAGGAGAGCTGGCGATTTTAATGGAATTTTACTTAATAATTTCAACTTAAATGAGATTTTGAATATTTTAATAAGCTATGTAGTCTTTTCAATAGAATCTATAATTTACATCTCAAAGTAAAACTTTTTTTCTTTATGCTTTTAATGGCTGAGCAAGTTTCTAAAGAACATTTATATGAAATACATTTTAACATTTTAATTATTGATATTAATGTTTGAGACCAAAAGTTGGTAAATTCAGTTTTCTAGAGCACTGCCCTCTTCAAAGAGATACTTTAAAGGACATATGGAGATCAAATTTTTTAGATTCTACATACACTTGAAATAAGACAATTAAAAAAGAATATATTGACCAAAATAATTAAGTCGGCTACTCAAAATAGCTTGTCAAACTCCTGTGCTTTAGCAACAAGAATGTAATATTTTTAATAGTTTTAGTGTAAGGAGATTCTTATTACGCTAAAGCTAATGTTTGTTATTTAAAACAGATAAAATCCATTGTGATTTATTAATGGCACTAATACAAAGCAATTATGTTAACAAGTTAGGTTTGAAATATTAATCATTTCTAACCATATCAGCTGCATTTAAAGCCTCCATTGCATCCGGTCTAAACAAAATAGTAGTCTATATATTTATCCTCCTCCATGGTGAATTTGCTAAGATTCACGACTGACTGTAATGCAATAAATGATTTATAAAGCAATCATTGCTTTTATTTCTGCTTGGATTACTTATCTTATAAAATATATTTAATTAAATTTTTAAATATTTTATTTGTAAAATTGGAAGGGACCACAAAGGAAAATATTGACTAACTAGATTGTACCCACAACTTGTGCAATCTTCCCAAAATAAACATTTTTTTAAATTGCAACATCAACAAATGTGATACAGTTCAAATACCACTGTCTTCCATAAACAAATAGGAAGGACGGACTTCAAAGATTATTATAAATGAAAGAATCTTAGAACATTCTCATTGTGATGATGAAGAAATAATAAACTATCCCAGACTCAACAAGACATGTGTGACCACTGCCCTGAGTTTCTTCTGATTACTCCAGAGACAGCTGATGAAATGGTATTTCAGCTTTTGCCCAATGGAGAACCAAGCCTTGTGCATTTCTTAAATTAAAAAAAAAAAGGTCATAAGCCTGAGACTGTGTCCACACTTTAATTTCCTAAGAAACAAATTGCAGCCCAACTTGCTAACACCTAGCTGGAAGTAGGTGTTAGTCAGAGGCAGCTGGATTTTAGCCAATCCCAGGTCACCTAAGTTGTCAAGGTGTAGCCAATCCTATGATTTTTCTTCTTCACTTCTGAGTTTTTCCTATAAAATTCAGTACTCAAACTGCAGCAGAGAGCTCTCTGAACTTTCTGGATTGAGTGCTGCCTGATTCATAAATTGGTCTTCATTCAATTTAACTCTGCCAACTTTAATTCATCTGCAGTTTTTCTTTTAACACATCAGATGCAGTACAGATAGATTAACATTCATCAAGTGGGACCAGTTACATCACATCTATTTTTAAATCAACACCATTCAGAAAAATCAGAGATATGTCAATGAGAAATTACGTATCTCTGAGACAAAAGGTTGAAGGGAAAGGAGAGAGAGGACAATATTTAATATTTCTGGAGCTCACTTTTTTCAACTGCATGTATATCGGAAAGAACCTAAGACATGAAGAACAAATACTGTCACTGTTTCCCCTCTTTACATAGATATGAATTGGTTATCTTAAATGGACCATTCTGCTTTAATGCCTTTCCTCAGAAACTTTTTATAATGGTCCATCTGGATCCTTCCAACAAATGCTCTCTTGTCAGTGATGTTTCTTATTCTTAAAGGCGATGCTCCAAACAAATTTAATTACAATTCTTAAACACCTAATTCATCTCACTTCCAGGTCGTTGCCTTTGGTTTTCCTCATCTTGTGGTGTCCTTCGTTCTTCACCTGGATAATGATCATATATCCTTCATGTCTGAGTTTCTAAGTCATTACTCCTGAAAAAAAAGTTATTAGTGACTCATAAAATCTGTTAGCTCATCTAGTCTACCCATTCCGTGTGCTTATCCTTGCTTTAGCATTTATAGCTCTTGGCTGTAAGATGTTTTTATGTGCCAAGACTCATAAATATTCTTGAACTATAATGAACGCTGGGGCTGTGTGTGGCTCACTAAGGCTGACAGAAAACCTGGTACAATCAGTTAGTGCTTTCTGAAAGTATGGATGATTATAATCGTGATTTACATTACTAGCAACTAATACATTCTTTTATTTGGACCACATTGAGTTTCAACACAGAATGCCAAGGAAATTTTCTGTTAATTTTCTTGTCTGTCTGACCATTTTAAGACAGAACATACATTTATAAACACATGAGAACAACTTTGAACATTTAACCCCAAAGGAAATTTAAACTTTTCCAAAGCTTTGATAATTATGCAGTTTCATATACTTAGAGGAAGAAACTAAGCAACAGGAGAATTATATAACATCAACAGTCAAATCACAATTAAATGACAGATCAGTCTCCTCATCCAAGAGCTCTTCTTAAGAGACTGTTCCAAATGGTTTACTTGCTGGCAGTATAACCAATCACAGCATACACAATAACCATTGTGGTTGCAACTCACTTAACACTCTTTTGGCTTAGAGTTAACCCCTCCCAGACCAATGAATGTGATTCCTTATACATGTATCAGTTTGATCAGGACAAACAGAATAAGGTATGAAGTTTCTAAGACTTGCCCTGAGTATGAATAGAGTTGTGTGCTCACAGTTCAATAATTACTCTGATTTTATTTGTCTTTTACCCTTAACACAGAATCTACTCTCTGACGCAAGCCTCACTCTCAAGTTTTCCAGGCAATGTTTTTGTAGGATCAGAAACATATCCATTTAAATTAATTGTGTTCAGAGTTCCAATATCTCTCCTTAGGTATTATAGTTTTTGTTGTTATCTACTACTGTTCTACCACCATCAGAATTTTTACGATTTCAGCACCTTCTCTGTCCTGAACTATTTTCCTTGTGAAAGGATCACCACTATGCAAGTTGTTGTGTGGATAGATGGACTCAATTGACCTTGTAAAACTAGTTCTATCATCTACAGCTTATAAGATAGAACGAATTGAAATGAAAAAAAAAAAAGCTAAATAAAGATAAATTGGAAATAATATCTTGTGCATACATTGAGGCCAGGCTTGGAAACCACAAATTCCATTCCAATACCCTACATCTACAACTTTGTAGTTCTGATCCTGGGGAATATATTTCATATACCTGCATCAGTTTTCTCACTGGTATAATTGAAATTTTTAAAAATGTGCTTCCTTGACAGCTTTGGTGTTATGCTTAAAGCACTGATTTTTTTTTCGGTGTGGGGGGGTATCAGGAATTGAATCCAGGTTGCTTAACCACTGAGCAGCATCCTCAGCCCTATTTTATATTTTTTTATTTCAAGATAGGGTGTTGCTAAGTTACTTAGGCTCTAGCTAAGTTGCTGAGGCTGGGTTTGAACTTATGATCCTCCTGCCTCAGCCTCCCAAGCCACTGAAATTACAGATGTGTGCCACTGCACCTGACTAAACCAGCCAATATTTCTAAAACTCTTAGAAAAGTATAACATGTAGTATTTTTTAAATACATGCTAATTCTTAAAAAACACCTTTAAGCATCTCAAAATGCAATCCTATTTTCTTTCATTCCTGGAAGCTAGAGTGAAGTAAAGTAAAGGTAGAGGGAAGGATAAGATAACATCAAGAACCAACCAAATACGAGTAGACAAGCAAAACAGAAGACTAGCAGAGTAGAGGAAGCAGAAAGGAGAAAGGGAGAGAGGAGGGAGGACAGGAGGGTAAACAGGAGTATCAAGAAATGAAATAAATTTCCATACATGTATGAGCTTTATGGGATGAATCCAACTACTATGTATAACTATAACTCTCTAATAAAAAAAAGTGCTATGAGACTGCAGAAGAGTATTTTTTTTCTTTTGCTTTTTTTTTTTAAAGAGAGAGGGACAGTGAGAGAGAGTGAGAAAGAGAAATTCCATTTTATTTAGCTTTTCATGTGGCTTTTGTACCTCCGACACTTAGTTGTGTATGTGGTGCTGGGGTTCGAACCCACATTCTCACACACACCAGGCAAGTGCATATCACTGAGACACCGCTCTATCCCCTGAAAAATAATATTCTGTAAAGCATCTGTAATCACATTGTGACAGAAATATTTAAACCATTCTATACTAAAATGTATTTAGGCAATATCATCTTAATTGTATTATATCCATTTTGTCTTCAGATTAATAACAGATTTTAATAATAGCAAATGAATATTTCAAACCATCAAGAGATGGTATAATATGTATTGTTTCCCAATTTATCTGTGAAATCCTTTTTCACCACAATGTTATTAAAATACCCCATGACTTATGCATATGGTGCTCTAGATAACACAGTTGGGAAATTTCACCTTAATAATAGTGTGATAGCCAGAGATATTTCTCCATTATGTACACTACTGTGTGCAAATTCATTTTTTATCATTATATACTTTTTAATTTAATGATAATATATTCAAAACACTATGTAATCATGAATAATATGCCTGAAATGAATAAAAGAGATGATAGTTTAAGAATAGCATCTATTACTTTCAACTCTGAAAATTATAAAACTATATTCTGAGGGCTCAAAATATGAAATAGTTTGAATTTCCAGATACACAAAATATAAGCCAATAGGTATTAATTGCAGTCCAAAGTAATTGAGAATGTATGCAATACCAGTTCAATTCTGCTCCTTGTTATTTCACTTTTAGAAAAAGGCTGTAGGCTATAGCTTTTTAAGTATCTTATAAGTGTATTTAGTTCACACTTAGAAATAACTGAATAATTATTACAGATTTCAAATGTTAAATACATAATAAAAATTTTGATATAAAGACTGAATTACATTTTTTCAGAGTGTACTTAGGTAGATCAGAAATATATACTAATATTATTCACATTAAGTGCTGACATTGAAATTTGTATACTTCTTCACTATCAATTAACATTTTAGTGATAAATCATATTAATAAAATAAAAAATAATTTCCATATTAAAACAAGTATTTTATGAGTATAGTTTGATAAAATTTTCTTTTATCTTTTTCCATATTTTGAGTGAACAAGTTTAACTAATAGGTTGTGATTTATGTTCTTTTTAGTGTTAAATAAGGTCAGACTGACTTACATAATTTTATACTTGTGTGCACATGAATGTGTGTGTATTTGCACATATTTGTATATATGTTTAGCATTCCAAATCATAAAGCATTTTATAATAGCTTCATTTGATTTTTACGAAAACCTTATGAATGTATGCATGGCATTATATTTAGAGTTGAGTCATTAAAAAAACTTGACTCAAATTCAAATACTTAACTACTTGCTTAGAACTCTGTAAACCACAGTGAAAGTCTCTTCATTGTGACTCATATATGAAATAAGAAATCAAGAATGAATTATAAGTACTAAGATACCTTATGAAAACTGGCTATCTGTGAAGATTTTGATTTCTAATACGTTTTCTGTTAGTGGAGGTGAGACACGAGGAATAGTAGGCAGCCAGCGTAGGCAGAATGATGGGGGTCTGTAACGACAAAATTGGCTGACAGTCATTTTTTCTAAAAGGGCAAAGAGCATCTCATGTTACAACCCCCATGCTAACAAAGCCCTCTGATAACAAAGGTGTTCCAGACACAGGCCTCTCCTCTGCTACAAAGGTTCTCTTAGGCCCAGAACAAAAGAATAAATCAAACCAGAGCTATTGAGCCCTGCTTGCAGGCATAGGGGAGGGAAGGCAATGATTAATCAAAGGGAGAAAATCTTGAGAGACCATAAGAAAGATTAGCTGGACCCCTCTTTGAATTCTCAATTCTGAGACTCCCTTCTCCTAGAGAAATCTTTTCTATCCTTTCTTAAATAAACTCTGTTTGGTCAGCTTGCCTAGGCATCCCTGAATTTCATACTTCGATTCTGAGAGGACATGAGCCCAACATCCACAAAACCGGCACCAGAAGTAGCTTCTTATTAAAATTCAATATGCTTTATATAAATTCAGTAAGTTTCATAATATTCTATAAGTTTAACATAAATGTGAATTCTATACGTTTAATATGAATTGAAAAATATGGATTTTTATATTGAAAGAGGATGTATTAGGTGTCTTACACAGTCTGAAGCTGGGTAGTCCTACAATGGCTCCTTGCAGGCTGGAGAGCTAGAGGAGCCAATATCTTCTCAGTTTAACAAGTTGGAATCTCAGAACAGCAGTGACCAAGGACACAGCCCCAGTCAGACTTCGAAGGCCTGGAAACTTGCTGGAGAACTGCTGGTCAGATCTGATTTGGAAGAGTGAAGTAGATGTAGCCCAATGTCCTCAGGTGATGGCAGCAGCAGTCAAAGCTCCCACTCAAGAAGAATTGAGAGTGTATTTGTGTGGACTTCTTCCTTCTTCCACGTGTTCTAAAAATCCAGGCCCCCAGCTTATTGGACTATGTTTTCCACATTCAGGGTGGATTCTTCCGCCTCAGTTCGCCTCTACACATGCCAATCATTTCTGGCAACTCCCTTATTAACACGTCCAGAAATCTCTATACTTAAGCACCTCTTAACTCAGTCAAGTTTACAGTCCAGATTAACCTCATTGGGTATAATATGCAATGATGATGGACAAGAAATAAATAAATAACACTAATCATATTTTGGAAAACTTGGAATTGGATTTACCTGTCAGAGAAAAAGAAAAGACTTCTAAATCAAATAAATATCTAAAACTTAAAAACAATCAAAATCACCTAAGAAAGCATGGTATACAAAGTATTTAAGGAAATAAATCTATTAGAGTTTACATGGTAGTTTCCTAAATTTTTCTTCTCTTATTTATTTAGAAAGGTGGTCACTTTCTAATATGCCTACTCTCTTTAACTTGAAGATATAATTTAAAAAGTAACAGCACTACAGTGTGGGACAGATTCAGATACACATGTTCATATCACATAATTTCAAAAAAAGTTATGACAAAGATTATCCACTGAATCCAATAATCTATTACACCCCACTTTGTGTTGGACACATGTTATAAATTTATACAATAGCTTAACAAGTTTACATAAATGGAGACTGGAAAGTCTCCTGAGAGAAGCAGCTTACGGTAGACTCCCAATATTCAAAACTCAAAATGCTTTGTCCATTTAGATATCTCCAGTTGGATGGCCTGAGTGGTTGGTTGAGTGAGTACAGGGATATTACATGAACTTTTACAATTGAGACTAATTTCTAATAAAACAGACTGTTAAAATCCTATTGACTATGGAGGATTGATGAGATAGCAAATAAAGAGGCAAATAAACAATCTCAATTAAAAGAAAGAGCAGATGGAGTAAGAGAGAGTAACAGAAGGGGAGAGATGGATGGCAGTGGGAGGGAGAAAGACAAATCTACAAAATAAGATACAATGCTCAGGAACTGTAGCACAGCTTGAGGACTGAAGCAACAGCATGAAACTGAAATGTCCCTGCACTTCCTGTGCAATTCTAGCACCCAAAAGGATTTTTCCAGCTCAACTGGGGAGGATACTACTCAGTAGGAATGCAGAACTAGGTTAGTCACGTAGACACTTGTTAAGCTTAATTTGAAAGAACATGTTCATAGACTACTTAGCGGATATATCTTTAAAAACGTGTCTCCACAAATATATGACATAATCTAGACATAATTAGAAATATGTCAATAAGACTACCTGTGAGATTTAGTCCTGCCTACATCAGAAAAATGTTAATGTTGGGCACTGTGCAAAGGATAAATGCTATACTGGATGCCGTGACACTTCTTCCTCTCCTCCTCTTTCATATTGCGCACCCTCTGAGCAAAAAAGAGCTGCATGCCTGCACCTGAAGGCTGCTTCCTCTTTCTCTCTGTACCTTCTGGTAGGTGATGGCTGACAGCACCAACATAGCAGTCCCTCATTGGCTGGGATAAGCCAGTCTGTCGCTTCACCATTGGTTCCTTAGCTGTCTCCCCTCCCTATAACAATCCATGTGCCTTGGGAATAAACAGATTCTGAGCTGCCATCCGCTGGGTGAGATTAACTGGTTTCCCCTGACGGGAGGGAAGGGAGCCCCCAGCGAGAGAGAAGAGAAGTCCAAGTTCAGCTGCTGGCATTCACCCTCCTGAATCGGACCCTGGGGGATGATCCAGCTGGCCTGAAAATCAGAAAGGAAATCAGAAGTGACTTCTTATTATTAATTTTATTTTATAACAACAGATTGAATAAGCTGTAAAATTCATATGAAGGAGAAAAAACACAAAAGAAATTCTAAGATTAAATAATGGCAATACATCACTAGCACACTCACAATAATATGCTGCTGAGATGTTTTATACTCTTCTTGATAAGAGATGTGGAAAGAATATTAACTATCCTCAAACTATTCTAAAATATATTAGAGTACTTATAAACATATTAAAATTCAATGAAATAATGGCAATGGGGCCCAGAATGATGGTGTAAGTTTAGTATGTGATCTTCAGAACTCTGGTATACCGTTTGGGAAAATGAAATCAAACCATGACTCTATCTCATGTACTGACTGCAAAATCAATTTGGAGTACATTAAAAATTCAAATGCAGGGCCTGCGGGTGGCTCGGCAGTTGTGGCTCTTGCCTCACATGCATGAGTACTAGAGTTCGAAGCCCAGCACCACTAACACAACAGTGTCAGAGGAATGAAAGTCACATGAAAAATTGAATAAAGATTGCTTCTCTTTCTCTCAGTGTCCCTCTCTCTCTGTAAAAAAAATTAAAATACAAATTATCATAATACAATTATAATATAATTTTAAACACATGGTTTTGGGTTTTTTCCATTATTTTAAAGAGCATATTTCCTTATTTATTATTCTGTATATTATCACATCCATATTTAGCCTATTTTTTTAAATGTTTGGAATATTTCTGAATTTCATATAAATTAAAATTGAAGATATTAAAAAGGTGAAAATGAAAATTAAGATTGATAAATCTCAGTACAAGGAAATTAATAAATTCCATGTGTTTATTGTACTAAAATTAAATACTAAATTTTAGCCTAAAGTTTAATAGCCATAGTATATGAATGGTTTAAAAAAATCCATGTGAGAACTAGAAAAAAATTGTGAAGACACATTTTTAAAAAGGGACAAAAAATTATCAACTAACCAGTAATAAAAGAAAAAAAAACACTGATACATGAATCAAGAAAGTCTATTAGTAAATTTTTTAGAGAATAATATATAGTATTTATAATGGCATAGAAAATCAGTTCTTGTTTAATATTGATTAGAATATAAAATGCTATTTGAATTAAAGAAAATGCTATTTGAATTAAATAACAATTATGTATACTTATTTGCTATCTTAAAAAACATCTTTTTATAACAGTGAACCAAACCTTTCTATTTTAGAGACAATTCAGAAATTATGCGAATGCACGTTTGTAATCCTATTTGTAATACTAGTTTTCACAGTGATAGCAAAAGGAAATTTAAAGGAAATTGAATGTCTGTCATTAGCGAATTACTTCAAATAGTATATAAAGCTGTAATGGTTACAATTATGAAGGGTCCCTTTTAAGTTCATTATTTCATTCTGGGTTTACTTTTTCTTTTAAAGACAATTTTTGCCACAACTGGGCTCTTAAGAAACTCAAAAAGGCTTACAAAAATATGGAATAGTTGTAAGCTAAATATGGATGACTTGATGTCTGTTTTGTTATTCCTCAGAAATAATGCACTGAGTATATGCCCTTGTTACTGGACTTCATTTTGATACTTGTCTATCCTTCATATGCCTCTGCTTTTAAAGGATTTATATGTTGAAAACCTGCTATGACCTTTTGTGATCTGTATATAATGTAGTATAAAATAATAAATTACTTGCTAGCTCTTTCTAAGTGATATATATATATATATGCATGCAATACAATAATTACATAAACTTATAATTATTGACCAATAGAAAGAAAGAACCTATCATATCATGCGGCATAAATTCCATGATACTACGCAAGAAATTTGGAAGATAGTATAATACATGTAGTATGGTCATAATTTTTTTAAAAAAATATATTTGAGAGTTCATGGTTTCATTTTTTTTTTAAAGAGAGAGGGACAGTGAAAAGAGAGAGAAAGGGAGAATCAATTTTATTTAGTTTTTTATGTGGACTTTGTTGCTCTGTCACTTCATTGTGTACATGGTGCTGGGGTTCGAACCCGTGGACTTGCACATACCAGGCAAGCTCCATAACCTCCTAGCCCCTGCTCCAGCCCAGAGAGTACATATAGTTTCACAATGTGATTTAAGGAGTCATTATTATGGTATAGTTATAATCAAACTATAATTTTTCTATTTTATCTGTTAAATTACATCACTATGTACTAATTTGAGGAGCTATACCTTTATCTTGCTTAAGAAAAAAAGGTTCATAAGACAAAACTAGTGAGTATCACATATTTCACAGCAGTAAAGACAGTTTCTAGAAATCTTAGAAGTTAAGGCTTCTTACCCAAACATAAAAAAATCCACTAGAATGCATTTGCTATGATTTAGTGCTGGGCCCTCAATTTTAAAGTATTTCCATTTGAAAACCTCAACCATCATCACAAGTAATGAAAGAGTCTCGTTTTTTCTCTACTACCACCAATTACAAAATGTCTATCAATGTCTATCTGATCATACTCACTTCTAACAAAAAGAAAACGAAAGTACCATATTCATCTAAAGTTGCTGATCCATCTTTAGACAAAGAAATAGGTACTTAAGAAAGAAATTGTGTAGATGGACCAAATAAAGTCAACTGCATATGAATTCATCATTTTTCAGTATTGCAAAATATATAAAAATAGAATTTCTGTATTTGGGCAATAAAAAAGAAATACAGACTCTTTATTCAGATGGTCAATACTTCATACAATTAAAGAAATATTTGTAGTTTTTAACATTTTTAAAATTTTGGAAAACATTTAAGAAGTAGAACTGATTAACATATTCTCTGGGATTCAATATATAAGTTGTTCTTGATCATAAAACATGACAACATGATTTATTTCATATAAATAAGTCATTATGCATATATATGTGATTGGTTTATATATACATGGGCACATGCATAAACTAATATACATTTAATATTCTAATTATTTGCCAACTGATTTTAAAACAGTAAAATAGAAGATAATTAAATTTTATTAAACATGAAAAGATGTACTAATAGTTTATCTAACATTTAAACTACATATCTGGAAGTTTTTAAACTGATCAGTTGTGTAGCACTGTGCTTGTATCTTGCATATTTATGTTTACATGCACAACAAGGAGTTTTCTTATACAAATACAATTACATACATACATATACATATCTATTACTATCATATTTTAAAATATTAAAATTAAAAGCCAAGGACAAGTACTACTTCTAGCTAAAAAAAGTCTGCAGTTGAAGGAATTAGAAGGCTGATGATTTTCTAATGCAAGAAGTAACTAGGGAAAAATGATTATGCTACTTTCAGGCTAGCAAGCTTTGATCTCTTTCTTGACTTTTCTGTCTCTACGGTAAGACATTTCACCCTGAGGTGAGTGATAGTTGTGGTATACTACTCTGTTTTCCAATCCACACTGGAGGAAAACATTTAGCTCCATGAACAATAAGTTTTGTGAGAAACAGAATTCAATTAAACAACCATTATGGGTGAGATCTTGGAAGTGAGGAGGTGAATGATCTCCCTGTGGTGCTGGAACATAACATTAGAAGATCAGGTTCTGCAGTCAAATTGTCAATTCACACCAACCATGTAAAATTAACTCTATTTACCTTCTTTATGATTGGAATTCCTTCTAAATAAGAGGAATAAAGATAATAACTATCCCCATATTGTTTCTGTTATTACCACACGGACAGTGTGTTTTAGTATTTTGAATATAATAAATGTCATATGCCATTTCAACACCGATTTAGTAATTATAATATTATTAGAAAGCAAGAACAAATTCACAAGGCAACTTCGAGTTAATGATTTGCTAAGGACATAAAAAATAAAATAAATATATTAATAAACAATGACTAAGTATAAGAAATAAGTAACAAAATAAGATAATATTCTGACTTTAGATTTTCAGCAAGAAGCCTAGGAAAAATGTTAATCAATTGTGGGCAAATATTTAGCTGAATCAATTAGATTTTCATTCAGTTCCTTATAATATATCAGGTAATGGCTTACACATACAGACACATAAACATACATACATCTACACATATACTTAGGCATTTGAATGTACACTTATTTGTGCTAAGCAAATAAGTGCATCAGTATAATAATAACATGGAAATAAATTTTAGCCCATACCACACTACTGTGAAGAGTATCAGCTATGTCTGTTTTTAAAGAATAAAGAGGATCTGGCAGAAACAGGTAATATTTCTGGAGGAAAAGAAGACAATATGAGTATTATCACTTTTAAGTGGAAGATTTAAAATTTTAAACACATACACACATATAAGATTTACATAGAAAATAAGAACATTTTTTACACAACAACTACCAAATAATTAGTGAAAACAGCACTCTTTGGCTTGAATTTCGTGTTTAACATTTATGTCCAATAATTTCTTGAAAGTCATTTCTTCAGTTCCATTTCCTCACTTAATAAAGATCATAAAATATAGCTCCACATATATGGTACATAAAAAATTGTCATATATTTAGTAATCTCTGTGTAGTAACTATTGTTCTACAATTGGACATTTCAACATCAAAATTTATATTATAATCATAGTTAAAATTTCAGGCACATAATTTTGAAGATTCATAATAATTTTTTCATTCTTTGTTAATACCTGCATGTACTCATTCATGCATCACCATTAAGTAAACGGTTGTTTCCTACTTTCTATTTTCTACACACAGCCTAGTGAATAAGACACAGCCTCAACATGCTTATGCACTCACATGGGAGACAGAGAAGTCAACAGGAAATTCAATCTCTTATAAACTGTTTCAATACCAGTATGCACAAAACTCATTCATGTTCACAGAAGAGGAACACTTGGTTCTGTAATCCATTTGGAAGTGTGGTCTTTATTAACAGCAGCAAAATGAAAATAGTGAAAGCTGGACATGTAGAAGGGACAGAGAGAGTACCAGTCTTGCAGAGAGAAAAAACAAGAAAAATATGTGTAAGTGCTATAAATGATTATGACTGATTTGCATTACTTTCAATAAAAAAATCATGCCATTGAATGCTATGTTCTTCACAAAAAAGTGTATGTTATGCTAAAAATAAGAAGACACTGTAGATTTTAAACAGAAAAATAAGAAATGAAGTACTAAAGTATGTATTTTTGAATAATCCATCTGAATTCACTTTGAAGCAATTGAATGGGAGAAAAACTTGACTATAGTTCAAGAGATTAATTAATAGTTTTTAGGCAAGAGATGGCGATAAGGTATATTTAAGTAAAAGGAAAATGTTTGGTTATTTCCTTAAAAAATAAACATTCATCTATCGTACAATCCAGCTATATCAAGAGAAATGAATACTCATGTCTACACAAAAGCTTGTATAGAACAATTTATAAAGGTCCTATTTGTGATACCCCAAATCACTAAAACTGCAAGTGTTTCTCCAAGTAAAATCATAAACAAATTGTGGTATATTAATGCAATATAATATTACTCAGCAACTAATAATAAACTATTGATACAACCAAATTCATAGATTAATCATAAATAGAGTGATTTAAAGGAAGTAGAAAAAAGAATAAATTCTATGTTTCTACTACTGTGGAACTCCATAAATTGCAAGCTATTAGTGACAGAAAGAAAACCAATTATTCCAATGGAATTGAAGAAGGCAGGAGTTTGTTAGAGAAAGAGATTAAAAAGACATAGGAATGTTTTAGGGACAACTTACATGTACACTGTATTAATTGTTATGGATTAATGAAAAAATGTCAATTTATAAAATGTTGCTACCCAGGCGTCCCTGGGCAGCGGTCGAGGTGATCCGAACCAGCCGGATCTTCCCACTGGGGGCGGAATCAGGAGATGGGTGCCGATGGCTGGAACCCGGGTCCCCCTCGTCCGGGGACCCCTTCCCTCCCAGCCGGGGAAATGAGGCAACCACACGCAGAGGATGGCAGCCCAGAATCTGTTTATTACTAAGGCACACAGGTTTCTATAGGGAGGGGGACAGCCAAGGAATCAATAATCCTTCTAAGGGAGTTGCCAGGGATTATGTAGATTTTGAGTACAGACAAAAAACTAGGGAATAGCCTGTGGTTAGCACATTCCAACTCACCCTAATCTTTTTTGCATAACAATTAGCAAGCTTAACAAAGTACAACCTAACAGCTCCTCCTGAAAAAACTTACATGAATAGTAACAAGATCGCTCCAGGGCAGCTGATAAAATGGAGTGAAGGTCAGACCCCAACATAAAATGTTTGCACTTGTGACATTAGTATGTCATTTAACTCATCTCACTTTTTAAAAGAAAGATGATCTACATATTAAATAACTGCATAACAAAAATCTCTGTTCTTGTATAACTCAGAGACTTAAATAAAATTAAAGACAAAAGTGTTGCTAAAAAAAGGATTATTTTGTACACACACTCCAGATTCTCATCTATTAATCCCTAGATTGTCTGCTCTATAAAAGAGAAAAAAATCACAATGTTTAGGGGAAATTTTATTTGTATTGATCTTCCTATTCAAAATATCATTCCCAGTGAAGAAATAAAATACAGGATCCATGATAGGTCTTCCTTATTCTCTTCATCTTTGGAACAAATAAGTAATCAATAATGAAAAAGCCTAATGCTTTCTATAATGGCAGTTAATTTGTGCAGTATTGTCACCCCAACAATCTTGAGACTTTCGAAAAGCCATTATAATGTTCCATTGTTCATCTGAATGTTTTAGGCAATGTCTCAGAAATATTTTAAAGCTCCATTGGACAGGCATTGCACATGATCATGTTTTGTATGAAATTTAAATAATATTTTAATATTTGGTGGTTCACTGCTAGGAAATAAAATGTAATTAGACTATGATAATGATGATGATGATGATTAGTTTTTCTTCTGAGAAGTTTATTCTTCAATTAATTCCATAACTTTAATTTTGTAATTTTAAGTTTCATTTATAAATATTTAACTCAAATCTTTTAATATCTTTCATATCTCTTTTAATATGCTTAATATTTCCTCTAGCTTTTTGAGTTTATAGATAAGAATTAGAGCAATCATTTTGACCTTTATACTCATAATCTATTATTATTATTATCAGTTTTGGGGAAATTTTGCAGATTATATATTTTCATTATATGTTATATTTTCCTTTATTAATTGATTGATAAATTTTTGAGTGCCAATCAATGAATTATGCATGTGTGAATCTTAAATAACTGTAAGTATATATTTACAGATATATAGGTGTGTGTGTACGTGTGTGTGTGTGTGTGTGTGTGTGTTCTTGTCCTTTGTCCTGGGATGCAAATTCTATAAATATTTGAAAATATTTTGATCCTTTTTTTCCTTATTGCTAAGATTTGTTTGGTGGGTCTGGGGAAGCATTTATTTTAAGCACAGTTGTCCCACAATACTGAATCTAGATCTTTATCAGTGTCTTTCTTGTGTTATACTGAATGCTCCATGAGTTTTAAGGTTTTTTAGGTGTTTGGTAGAATTAAGTAATATTTAAAGTGTGTCAACTCCAGATGGTATTTCCTGTGTGATAATTTTGAGTCAGTTTTTCCTTATCCTCAGATTTTTTTTTTTTTCATATTCATGGGCTGACCAACTGAGTACCTCAGGCAGAACATGGGCAGATCTCCATAGTTTCTCTCTGTGTTTATCTCTTCTATTTGGTCACTGTTGATCTGGGTCCCTTTGGATCTACAGCAATGTCTTTCAATGCAGGGAATTCACTGGGGTTCCTATCTCCATGTCCAAAAACAATCAAGACAGAAAGCTTGCCAATCATGGGTTTCATCTTTATTTTCTGCTTCCCCACGGTCACTTTCCTTTCTTCCATGAACTTCAGTGCTAGAAAGTTGTGGTTTTATTTATTTTTTTCCTGTTTTGTTTTGTTTTACTTGTTTCAAGTAGTCAGTATAAATTTCTTTACTATTCCTTCACCTTGTTCGGGAAAAGACTCTCCTGTGTTGTTTTTTATTATCTGATTCTCTTGTAGTTTTCTGCTTTCCAAATCTGTAATCCCTTTTTATATGCTCATGCAAAATGATTCTCTGCTTATTTCTGTTACATACCTTATCTGATCCATGAGAAACCCAAGTGCTCTAGATTCAATATAGAGAAAAATTTGACAGCTTTAAACAAGGTTTTCCTAACATTTTATTCAAAGTCAGCATCATTACTAATAAAAACTGGGGGGAAAATGTGCTTATTGATACTTTTATATCCACATTTGCTTTCTTACAGTCAATTCTCCTCACAGTAGATATAATGATACTCGTAAGACATTATTCATTGCATATCATATTTTTGATCTACATTATCTGATTGATTTATGCTTAGGGAGACACACAGTCATTCCCCTGCCCTTTGAGTATTCTGATATGGCTTATCACTCTCCATAATTCATTTCGCTCTAGTTGTCTTGGTATGTTGTTTGCCACTCAGACAAGCCAAATGTGCTCTCAACTTCCCCAGAAGTGGGCTTCCTCAATTGTTATAAGTCATTAGAGTCTGCCCATGACCATGCACACTCCCAACTGTCTCAGGTTAGCGTATTTTCATTTTTTATTATAAGAACACATTAAATACTTATGCAATCTAGTAAGTATGAAAAATTCACAATATATATACATATTCATATCTCATATACGGTCATAATATAGAAGAATTTAGACACTGGCACATGGGACATGTGGGAGTAACAATGGATTAAAATCAAGTACATATCATATTTATATACATTTATGACTTACAACAACTCAATTCCTTAATTAAAAAAATAACTAAATCATTAAAAATCACAGAAAAATCTAGCTCTTTCCAATGGGCTGTATTCTACTTTGAGATTTTATCTGCTTTGGAAGTTTAAGTGGGTTAGGAAAACTTGCACATATTAGACTGAAAAGTTTTTCAGTAGATTATTTGTTTAGAAAAGGGAATCAATCCTTCAGAAAGGTTTTAACTATTGTTAAAAAGTCCAGCCAGGGGGCTGTAGCACTGGCTCAATGGTTAGGATGATTGCCTGGCAAGCGCAAGTACACAGTTTCAAACCCCAGAACCACGTACACAACAAAGTATCAGAGCAACGAAAGACACATGAAAAACAAAATAAAAATTGATCATGCCTATGTCACTGGGGGATGAAGGGAGGTGGCAGGGAGAGGGGAGTGGGATTAGGGGGGATATCAAGGCAGCTGAAGAGAGGGAGTAGGGGATTTATCATTCCAGTGAGGAACCTTCGACTTCATGAGAAACCCAACTAACATGAGGGTAAAGTAGGGGAAACATGGGGTCAGGGAGAACTCAAAGGCAGGAGATCAAGAACTGGGATCAGTCTTGGCTATAACATGTGTTCATGAATGTGTGGCAACAATTCCCTCCAATATGTAACACTATGTTGAACAAATAAAAAAAAAAAGACTCTGTCTTTTTCTCTCTTACTGTACTTCTCTCTCTCTCTTAAAAAAAAAAAAAGAAAGAAAGAAAAGGTCCAGCTAGATTTCTGATGTTAAACAAAGACTTTTCCTCATTTATTCTGTAACAGAAGACAGCAATAAAAATCCAATAACAAAGAATTGTTGAGAAAAAAGAAAGAACACATTAAATGCTTATTTACTATCCTTCTTGTACCCATTTGAATGTGAAAGAAGGACTTTTCACAATTTTTTTTTTCCCTACTGAATTTCCAACCATGGGCTGGGATCCAGGATCCAATCTTTGACACACTGTACCCAGTAGGCAAATATTTCTAACTTATATTGAATGTATAAATCCCATTAATATATACAATAGTTATCATGTAGTATTTATCAATAAGATATTAGAAATTATTTTAAAAGTTTCAAAAGTTTGGGTCAGCAAATTTATAAGTGGAAGAATTGAGAATTTAGCTCAGAAAAAAAATTTGCTTTTTATTTTACAAAGCTGCTAAGATATGTAAAAGTGAATCATTCACCAGGCCTGTAATATAGGTCAGTATGTATTTTTATTGCTTTATAAATAAATATTACATTTATTTAGGTTGTAATCTATCAATGTGAGACAGTGCATAAAGGTTTTAAAGATGTTATATAAGCATTATTTTGATTCTTGGGAACCATATCAATCATCAGTCACATGTAACAAAAATAATGGATACTTTCTACATGGGTGACTCTTATCTTCCATTTATTGAAGGAAACTGGGGCATAGTATAGGCAATACAATATTAAATACTAATGTATTTACTTTGATCACAGAGTGTCATAGAATGTCTTTTTGTATTTTAGCTAGCATCCAGTAAAATATACCCATCAGTGCCAAAGATAGGGTTTAATATATCCACTAAATCAATTATTTTAATAGAGGTTTTCAAATCCTTTTTGTCTTTGAGATCACTTTGATGCCTTGATCTATGGTGAACTTTGTCACCTTGATCTATGGTGAAGTCTAAAGTTTAACTTAAAAATTATCCATTTAGCTCTGACAGTTTTCTTATGCATCAGAAATTATTTACTTAAAATGATAGAATTATGGAATTGTTCTGTGTTTGTGTTAAAATATTTTAATAATGTAGCAACATTAAGTACTTCTATCAATAAGTGTACCTCTAAGATGATTTCTGTTAGCTATATGTCTTCTTCGGTTGGTATTTGTTTGCTATATTTTTTCATCACTAATATTTTCACCATTTATCAGTTCATTCTTCTAAGCTATATAGGTATGACAAACCTTATTTGATAATCTAGACTGACCATCTAAAGTTTTATTGGGTGAGATAGTACTTGACAAGCTTTGGTTTAACTGCATGACAATTATTCTTTCCTTCTGTACTAGCAGCTACTCAACAACCAATAGATTAATAATGAAAATATGTATAATAAGTAGGAGAAAGATAAAATAAGTGGATTACAATTTAAACTTCAACCATCAGATATTTTCTGCATTCTCACTATACACATAATTGTTATCCTCTTGATAAAAATATTAAAGAATGCAGTATTAAATTTAATTTTAAATAGGTATAATAGATTAAAAAATTAACTATACCCAAACATTTATCCATTGCATATTATATATGCATATATTTACTAATATGTAAAATCTTCTGAAGAAAACAAAATTCTACTGAGAAATCCTATTTCTAGAATGCAGATTTTGAGCATAGGGTTTTCATTTAATGAGACAAAATTGATATTAGTGCATTTGTTCTCTCCAGTATGGTTGAGATTTGTTTATCAATTTAGATAAAATCATTTTATTGATTAGATAAGTTTTAAGTCGAGTTTGAATAGAGTTTTTAGAAGAAAATCATTTAAGTAGTTTTTCCTATTACCTGTGCTCTGCTGATAGTTTTTACTGAGAAATTTGATAACAACTACTAAATGAAAAAGACTGAAACAAATAATATAATAATAATTTTGAAGTAAATTTGGAACATATATTTTAATGATAGTCAATGTTATTTTTAGTACTTAAATTATAGTTACATTTCTTTTAAATTTGCTTTTATTAGTGCATTATAGTTATACATTTTTCAATTCATTTTGACATAATCCTACATGCATAAGATACACTTTGCTCTGCTTCCTTACCTCCCCCCTCATCCTCCTTGCTCTTCTGTGCTGGTCTTCTTTCTATTTATTTATAGGGTTTTTTAATTAGTGCTTTATAATATGTATAAAGGTGAAATTTGCTGTGGTATATTCACATATGTTTATAGCAGAGACTGGTCAATTTAATTGTATTATTCCTCTCTTTTTCCATTTCTCTTCACTGCCCCAATCCCCTTTCTCTGCTCCACTGATCTCCTTTCTAATTTCATGGGAAATCCTGCTTCCATCTTCCCCCACCCCTTATTTTGCTCAAGCTTCTGCATCTGAAAGAAGCATTAGAGTCTTAACTTTCTGAGTCTAGCTTAGTTCACATAGCATGATGTTCTCCAGCTCCATAGCCAAGTGTGAAAAAATTTCCTGATATTTATTTTGTGTTGCTGGTTTCAGTCTTACTTGCACAGATTGGATTAGGTGTAAATGTTCATTATGAATGAAATTTATTTTTATGATAGTACATATATATAATGGACAAATGAAAAAGTACAAATATCTGTAGATGCTCTCCAGCTTACACACTCAATAAAATAAATTATAAATCATTAATGCTTGAATACAAGTCCTTTAATATCCTCACAGAAAACTTTTTCCTTATTTTTATCTTTAAAATCATTGAAGTCCTCCTACAAATTTGACCCCTAATTTGTTATAAAGTATGTTTAAAATTATGGAAAGTCAGTTACTGCAATGTTCAAAACTACTAGCAGAAATAAAAGAGAAAGAAGAGCTTATGATATTTCCAAATGTGAGGCAAAAAGCGAAATTTAAATATAATGACTCAAATGCAAGTGGCTGTTATGACCTGCAGAAATGTGGAGACAATAAAGGGACATTGAATTCATCAAATGAACAAAAAAGTAGGTGCCTAAAATTCACATTTTAAATGTTCTTTGGAACTTTCCCATATGCCTTTTGATTCTTAAGTTTCTTGAACTAAATGGTATAACTCTGAAACCGTAACACCCTCTTGCTTTTTTGTGATGCACTATTATCTGCATCACAGTTTTATACAATTCATTGCATCACTTCATCAGTCTTTCAAATGCAATTCAAATGCATTACCATTTATTTGAATAATAAAAAGTAAACTTCATGAAGAACACATGCAGTTCAATTTTCCAAAACCACATTCTTTGCTCTCCTTTTGCTCTTCCAATTCTCCTCCTGCCCTTCACCATGTTTATTTATTGTCTTTTTTCAATTATTGTCCTTTAAAAGATGTCTTTATGAAATCACATGTATAGGAAGAAAAACATGAATACTCGTCTTTATTATAATTTTATAATTGAGAATTATTGAAAAATGAGTTTTTCTAATTACACACAAAGATTTAGGATTTTCTACCGAATGTTCAGAAAGGTCAAATACAATTTTTATTCTAATTGTTTCCTTGCTGCAGAATGTACATAGCACTGAGTTCATTCATTTCTCAAGATTATGAAGGATTGTGTATGTGCATATATAATGTATACATGATCCTTAATATAAAGTGTTGGACCTATAACAAATAAATTGGTGGCAGGCATTTTTATTATCAGTGGAGTTTTTATTGACTTTTGCTTCAAATTAGATTACATCATAATTTTGAGGAATCAAATTTTTAAAATGAAGGATTGTTGTGATTATCAGCCTGCTCCCATGCCTGTGAAGGGTTCTTAGCGAGTACTTCCCTGACCATTCCTTTGGCCTGGTTCTGCCATACTGCATCTCCAACCTGAATCATTGAAGTTCTAGTGGCTCACAGTTAATTTCCTTACTATTCAATCCATAACTCACTTGTTAGGTTGGCTGGGGGTGTGGCTTCAGTCAAGACACTGAGGCTATGCCAGCTGGCTAAGGGGCAGGGCAAAGGGCAACTTGCCCTCAAAAAGAACAGCCAACTGGGGTACTGGCGGACAAGCTCCAATGGATTGATGGATTCACCAGCCAGTCTCTGAAGGACAAACCCCATCATGAACTTCCGGTTAGCCAGCAAAACCAGCCGCCTGGTGACGGTCCAACGCCATTTTCCCTGCCTGCCATTCTCCCTACATGGGACCCGGTTCCCCTGCCGGCCATCACTTCCCATGCCCACCCTCATTATGGTGTCACAGGTGAAATTGGCCCAAGAGCAACAAATCCAATAAACATCTCCGCCTGAATTTACACCAATATCTTTATTCCTTTTTCTAATTTTTACATCACTTAACAAATATCTACATGAATGTCAGATAAAACTTCACTAGAAATAACTCAATTCTGTTCAAAACATTCAATTTCTCCTTATTGTTTATAAATAAAACTTATTTCAACTTCATTTTTAAGGTTTTATTCAATTGCAACGTCCCAAATAACTGCCTCTAATTTCTAAGGCTTCTTCTTACATAACCTTATACAACTCTAGCTGATGTATGCATTTCCTGCCAAATATGCCCCATCTTTTATATCTGTATCTATGCTTATTGGGGTTATTTTTTTACCCAGAATTCTCTTTTTGTCTGTGCACAAGTTAAAATCTATTTATGTTGAAACTCTACAAATAACTACCTTGTTTTTCACAAAGATTTCCCACTCACCGTTCAATTGAAAATTTCTCCTTTAGTTTAATATCTATAATACACTGTCTATCTAACATGTAGATCAGTCTATGTCTACATTTCTCATTATTTCACCCACTAGGTGTTGCTTCTTCAGAGTGGAGATTTATTGAGCTCCTTTAGTTCTCCCAAGCCAGACTTGGGGCACTGGTACATCTCAGTTTAATGGCAAAATCCTCTCCTACTTGTATGTGCTGACATCTTTCTAACATAATACTATTGACCTTAAGAAAGTTCACTATCCTACTGTTTAACAGTTTAATTTTCATAAAAATTAAAATTGCAGGATCCCAGCATTTTGACATTTCTTGAAGAAAGTGTTCAGATAATCTTTTCCTTTCCCATCATTTCTGAGTACATAACATTACGTGCCTTATGCCGCTAAATACATGTGGGAAAACACCAATGAGAAGCTGTAAATGTCCCTGTCAATGCAGCGCACTTTGCTTTGTAAATGATTCATGTTGTTCAAAGATCAAATGCCATCAGTTCTTTTTTACAATATTTATTTAAGGGCGGTTTTGCTGGATAACAGTTTTTCTCACATCTCACTCTCACCATTGGAAGGATAGGGTAGCTTATTATAAAGACTGAGCTTTCAGGTTATATCGACTGTGAATAATACTAATTGAATGTTGAAAAGACTGACAAGAGGTTTGACATTTTACTGGAATTACTTTGAAGGCTTTGCAACTGACTGATCTGTAATGAAATAGTCTACAATCCAAACATTTTAAACAGCATCTATTTTATTGCTGTTATTTTTACTGATTCAAATGCACAATGTTTAAATTGTTCAATTGCAAAGTTATACCACAGCCAAGTTTAAATGTCACTTTTTAAATATTTTATAAGCTGAGTTATGAATAACCTAAAATATCATGATAATATGCTTTAAGGGGTGGACAAGAACCAGGTAAATTATAAAGACATGAGGTTTGACATTGGAAAATGTGATTTCTAGAGCCAGGGTCACAAGCTAAACAGTAATCTTTGGCAAGTCAATTAAAATTTTTAATTTTGATTTTATAAACTATGAAATTAGAAAAAAGAACATTTGCCTGTGCTGTGTTGCAGAAATTAACTAATATTATTTCAAATTATATATGAATTTTTCAACTGTAAAGTGAGATAAACTATGGTTTTACTATATGTAATTGGACCCTAATAAAATAATACAACATTTAGCATGAATTTGGATAGTTGTAAAAGAGTATGTGTTGTTTGTTTTTCAAACATTCTCACAAAAAGCACTTCCTAAATATCTATTGGATATTCCTTGAGTGGGTATAGCAGGGTAGGTTAGCAGATATCAAAAAGAATTCATGTATTAGGGTAGATCAAACAAACACATACAAAATAACCTTGTACTTTAAAGCCAATGTAAAGGTTTGAAATGTAGTAATAGGCTTAAAGTACACAAAAATCTGTTTCAATCATGATAAATCAAAGAAGTCATTAGAGGGCAGGATTATCTTGAGCTGGCCATTAAAGAGTTTGTAGAACACATATTTTACAAAAATGAAAGAACCTTATAAATAAAGCAGGAGAAAAAAAATCAAGGCTTGCTTTGGGAATAGGAAGAGAAAAAAAAAACAAAAACAAAAAAAAAACCACTAGCTGAAACTGAAGAAGAGTGAAACTCAAGCTGATCTAGTCACAAAATTCCCACAGTTGAATTTAATTCGTGCCAAGCATTGTTTCTACATGTCCTCTGAACAAAGCAAAATAACAACAGTTAAAGATGCAAAACAAAAATAAACAAAGACACAACCAACTCCATGTTAATTGAAATTGTAATACCCTTCCTTATCCAGTTACGAACTAAGCTTTGATTTTCCAAATTTTAATGTTCCCTTTGGTTTCAGATCATCGAAAAAAATAATATATTGGAGAACTTTGCTATTTCTCAGTTTCTCAAAAATATAGCTACAATGGGGGTTATTAGAAATCTGATGATAAAGGAGAAATGTCAAACCACTTATGTTACAAAGTCAGACAGACTACACCAGTTTGGATAGGCACTTGCTATCCCTGATACCAATTTGACATCAATCAGAATAATACACCTGCTTCCGGGGATGATTCCTCCTCCTCATCACTGGTATAGATTGAGTTGAGGATTAAAACAAATCCGCACTATTTCTGGGAGTATTTTAGAGATGGCTTAACTCTCATCATCATAAGTGGATTTGCCCCTGAGTAGCTAGCTAAGCAGCAAGGGAGGATAATAAGATGGGGAAGAGGAGGCTACAGACTATGTAACCTGGGTTCAATCTGCCATGAAAGCATAGACCTTGAAAATTTTACCTTTCCTATTCGGTTTCCAGCAATGTAAAACTTACAGGCTAAAATGTCTCTCAAACATTCTTCATAAACATAAAATTAAATTTTTTGTTTGTTTAAAGTAGCTCACATAAATTCTGGTATATTAAATTATATAATACATGGCAATTAATTTTAGATCACTAAACATCATTACCTTAGGTTTCACAAAGGCAATTTTTCTATTACAATCAGTTTGTGTTAGGTGATAGATCCTTGTCAAAACCTTTTATGTTGAAAGAAACCATAGGCTTACAGAGGCATAGTAGTCACTTTTAGACTTGTAAATTAGGTTATGAGCTCTGCTACAGTCAAGGACAAAGCCTGATTTGATTTCTTCGTCCCCAGTGCCTAGCAAAGTGTCTAGAAAATAGTAGATGCAATAAATGCTTGATGAATGCCTCTATTAAAAAAGAAAAGGAAGAGCCAAGAAACACTTTCTGACCAGCAATTGTAGCAAGTGGGAATAGACCAATTTAGATCACTTGAGTTGTTAAATGAGAAGCCAGTCTGAAGGGCTTGACACAGCTGGCTTTGAATTGAGCTGTGATACTCTTCAGTACATTGGGGAACAGAAACAATCATGCTGGGCTGGGAAGTTTGCAGAACACCTCCCACCCAAAGTACCTGTTATATGTTACGACCTGCAGCTATTGCTTCCTATGAGGGTCTTTTTGCACTTTGCTGTACCTTGATATTATTTTATAAAAATGAAAGCTATTCCTTTCTGAATGCATGAAGCAGGACTAAGACTCTTTTTTAATATTAGTATTAAGAAAAAAATATACATTTTTATCTTTCAGATATAAAAACCACTAATATATTATGAAAATTACTCTACATTCTCCATATTTATATACGTACAAATGGCCTGGAAAGATGAATATATTAGAATGTAAAAAATAATTGCTCAAAGGGGGACTATTAAAGCATATTTAAAATGTAGATATTTGTTATTCAAACATAGGGGATTAATAAAAACTAAATTCAGTTTGATCAAATTTTAATACTTTAGGTAAGTAGTTACACATAAAGAATTAAATACACATTAAATTCACTTTAATATATAGATATATTTTTTGTTCTTAATAATACCAATACATTACTTGCCTCTGCTGACATTTATACTGATTGTAACAAGGCAGTGATGACTAAAATTACTGGTATCTTATAAAAAAATCAAGGCAGCAACACATCAATGAGATTAGTAATCAGATTATATACAATTGTTAAAGATTTAGGGTATTGGGATATTATTTATAATGTTCTTGATGTAGGAGTGTAATTATTAGTTTTTATAATTCTAGACCCTTGAGTTCACATTTTTTTAATATGTACTATAACAAAATAGTGTGGCCCACATGCATTTTTCATGCATTGAAGTCTAGAAAATACTTGTATTTTAAGAATATGCCTCTGTGTTCTATTTTCTAACGTTGTGTTAGAAAATTATTTATCTATAATGATTAGGAATACTGATCTGCAATTTTCTTTTTCTTCATTCTTTTGGTCTATATTTTTTGAGGTTTGGTATTGGGATAATATTTTTCACTTATTGAAGTAATTTTGCACATCCACAAATGAAGCATGATGCTATCTTAATATTATATACGTATATTTAATTTTAGAGTTCTTAAATTTAAAATTATCAATTTAATAAATGCACACTGGCATTCATGGGATGGAATACATTATGATGGACTCAAAACCTACTTTACTTCATTTTTCTTTGGTCCAGGCTACAGACTCCAGAAGAAAAATCATTTTAAGTTTTAAATTTAAATTGCAAACAAAATAGGAAAAATTAATTTCAAAGGCACATCAACTAAATTGTACAAATATAAACATACTCCCTCATTATTACCAGATTTTTTAAAAAATAAAATTTAATTAAAGTCCACCTGATCATTTACTTACATTCTCTCCTGATGTATATCATTACTGAAATTAATGTAATGTTTTCTAGCTTGGCATGTTTTCAATGAGAATTGCTTTGGCTTTTGATCGTCTGTATGTAGTGTTTCTACTTTCTCTGATTTTGAGATCTCTTTATTATTGATTTTAAGGAAATTTGAGATATTATATTTTGGAATATTTCCTCTTTTGTATCATTATGAGATGCATTGGAGTTCTTGTATACACAAATTTATGGTATTAATCAAATTATGAAGCAATTTGGTAAATACTTCAATTTTTTTTCTGTCATTCATCTTCCTGTAGAATTGCTTACAGTATTTTCCTTGGAGTTTTCACCTAACTCACTTTACTTTTATATCTTTCAGTCTGTCCTGTTTTTCATTTGTATTTGTTAATTTCTATTCTCCTGTATCTAATCAGCTACTAACATCTATATTTGCTTCTTGAGGTGTTCAGAGCAAGTCATCCCAAACCGAGAGTTTAAAAATTTTCATTCTGCACAGTTCTGGAGGCCAGGAGTTCAAAAATCAACAGTATGGCACACTCTCTCTGGAAGTTCTCCAGGGGAATTATTCCTTGCCTCTTCTAGTTCCAGTCAGTTTTCAGAATTCTGTGACTCAGGATCATTTTACTTCTTTTCTGTTCCTTCTTATCTTTTTCATGTGTCTCTTACAGGAACGATATCATTGCTTTTTGTGCTCACCCAGGTAATCCAGGCTGATGATATCATCTCCAGCCCTTATCTAGATCACATCTATAAGAGTTCTTTTTCCAAATGAGGTAACATTCTCAGCCTCGGGGATTAGGACATGAATACATTCAGACCACTATCATCCCAACCAGTCTAATTTTCATCCCCAAAATTACATTTTCATCATCAGAAGGATCTTTAATTACAAATTTCATGTTCCTACTTAATATATTTCTCTTTTGAACATATGTAATACAGTTCTAATAACTATTTCATTGTCCTTTCCTAATAACTACACAATTTCAATCATTTCTGTATATTTATTGATTTTTCCTCATAATTTCCTTTTTCATTACAGTCTGGTACCTCTTGATTGAATGACAGATATTATCAGTTTTAAAGTTTTAGATTCTAGATATCTAATGTCCCTATAAATAATCTTTGTTCTGACTTGCAGTTCTGCTGTTTAAAGTCAAAATTTGATAATGTTAGAATTACTTTCAGTTTTTCATGTGTCAGGTCAAAAGCATAGGGAGCAATCCAACGTGACAGGTATCCTCATAGGAAGAGGAAGAGATACTAGGGATCATCAGGCACAGAGAAAAGGTCATGTAAGGACACAGCTAAAAGGAGAAATGAAATCTTCATACTTTTTATCTTGAATTTCCAACCATTGGAGTCATAAGAAAATAAATATATTTTGTCTATTCCACCTAGTCTGATTTTTTTTTAGGACAGATGAACAGTCAAAAACACTGGGTTTGGATCTTAACTTACTATGGCAGCCACCTTCTTTGGGGTCCATTTTGCTGTGAACTGTCCCTGCCTTCAGTTCCCTAAATTTCCAGCTGTTTATTGAGAAGGAGACACAATGGTGTCAGTTCTCCTTAGTTTACTCTATAAATCCAATGCATTTCCAAACCAAATTCAAAATAGTTTTCACAAATAGCTATTTTAAAAATGCAAATTAGATAATAACGTTAAAATATGTAGTAAGGACAGTGAAGAATTGGGGCTGTGCCATCTTTGAGCCTCAAAGCTCTGTATGACTCTCTCTTGACTGATGTCACCATAGAATTTCTCTTTTTCTAATTCAGCTGTGTATTTTCATTATGTAGTGCTATTTTGTTAGCCATAAGTTCTATGCCATTTTGCCTGGAGAAAAAACTATGTTAGCTCAGTCTGCCACATGAATCAGGATTAGAGCCAGATTTTCTGATTTTTATTTCTTTGTTTATAACTGTTATCTGCTGTTGGTTTAACAAATTTATTCATTGCTTGGTCATTACATGTCAATATATAACTCAGATGTCCTCTCTCTTCCCAATACTTCATAACTATCTTATATAAATGTTTCTATCGGCTAAATGTTCCCTTCTATCCAAACGCTGTCTCCAATTGCTAAACACCAGTGCAAGAAAAACATGCCTTTTAAAATCCTGCAATTAGTCATGGGACTATTGTTTTTTTCACCCAATTATCATTGCCATTATCATTGCACATTAGTGTTTGTGGCCGTGTGGTAGTGTTCTTTCTCTGTGCCAGGAGTGGACCTTCTGTCCTCAGCTACTTCCTCTGTAGCCCTGTCATCTGTTCTCATCATCACAGGGTTGATGACCATCGCAGCCTATGTTTCATAGAAGTCCATGCCCGCTCATTTCCACTTGGGTTTATCCAAGTTGGCAGGTCAAAATAGAATCAGAGGATCTGAGAAACTAGTTAGGTGCTCACTTATCCAGCAGATTTTTGTTATTGCTGCACATTTCCGAGTGCCTAGCAGATTTCCAAGCACATAACTGTGGTTATAGGCCTTGTCCCTGGGCTCCAGTAATACCACCTCATCCCTTATCTCACCTGGTCCAACATCTATGAAATCAATTATCTACATCAAATCTGTTTTAAATTCTTGTAGTAATTTATTTTATCCTAGAATAATTCTCATTAAGCAGCATATACTGAAGAATCCTTATTACAATACTATTTCTCACATTTTTCCCCTAAGGAAAAGAGAAAGCTTAAATTGATAAATTAGGAAAATAAAATGCATTTTAACATCTCAATGGGTTGAAACTGTTTAGCCTTAAGAAGAATAGGCAAATGAGTAATATTAAGTAGCTCAATCATGTGAATATTAAGGAGGAGGACATCAGGCAGGCAGTATTAATCTCCATGTAGAGATAGAATGAGAAAAACATTCAAACCATTTCAGAGTGAACAAACAGCTGCTAGCGAAAGAAACCAATTTAGAAGAAATCGTAACTGATAACCAAAATGCCCAGTAGAGTATGGCAATAATCCAGTGTACAGATGAGGACTGGAAAGAGCCCATCTTAAAGAAGTTGGAGAAAACCCTATTAGAAACTATCACAGCACATAAACATAGAGCAAAAACTACCAGGAAGTAACCAGCACAGAGCTAATTTAGGGCCTTACATTTGAAATAAACAAAAGGGAAAGAATTGTAATACCTTAAGGAAACTCGAGAGTATAAAATCCAATTTGCTTATGTTACTAATAAATATATACAATGAAATAAGTTAAATAAATTAAAAAGTCAAGTTACCTGAAGTAGATTTAATAAGTGTGAACTCAGCCTAGAGGTCAGACATATGCCTTTCTTTTTTTTTATTAAGAAATTTAGTTATTGTACAATAAAAAATGCATCCAATGAAACATGTGATATGTATATATTCTTTTTTTATTTTAAAGAAAGAGAGGACAGTGAGAGAGAGAGAGAACAAGAGAAGCGATTTTTATTTAGTTTTTCATGTGACTTTCATTCCTAGGACATTCATTGTGTTTGTGGTGCTGGGGTTTGAACCTGTGTACTCACGCATGCAAGGCAAGAACCGCAACTGCTTAGCCACTGCTCCAGCCCCCATATGTATATATTCTTAAAATTAGATATACCCCCTAGAGCCCACCCTATTCTCCCACCCTTAACCCTCTGCCCTGCCCCCTCCTCCATCGTTCCCAATACATCTCTATGAATGCCCTAAGTTATGTGTTACTACACCTTTGCTGGGTCTAATACAGGATCGTCAACCACCTTTCACATAGGCCAGGGTCTAGCTCCAGCCTCCACAGATGAGTGAAGACATTTGACCCTTGACTCTCTGGGTTAGGCTAACTTCACTCAACCTGATTTCTTTCATTGCCATCTATTTATCTTCAAAGACTACAATATCATTGTTTCTATTTGCTGAGTAGAACTCCATAGTGTGTGTTATGTATATGTATGTATGTATGTGTGTGTGT
>PVKS010021806.1:0-34479 GCA_004027875.1 Aplodontia rufa | reverse complement strand
TGTTAGGATGGGCCATACAGGAAGGCACATAAAGGGTACCTGAAAGCCTTGTGAGACCCGTCTCCTTCCCTCCTGTTCTCATCAGCGAGACCTAGCAAAAACTCAAATAGTTTAGGTTTCTTCAAAATCAAAAAAGAGAGGGTCTTTATGCAACTTCTGATGAAGACCTGCAAATAATCCTGATGCATGTATGAGGGTAGGAGTCAGAGAGAAATGAACACAGAACACAAATAAATTTCTTTGTTTTTTACCCTTCATCAGCAGTGAAAACACATTATAATCTGAATACATTATGTTACCACTTGGTATAGAAGGTTATCTCTGATTCAATGCAGAGAGCTAGGGATTTCATCAGACCTGGACACTTGATATGTAGAAGTTATTGGATACTTTGCTCTATAGACAGATGCATTTCCCATCTATTTCCCATCTCTTAAACCTTGCCCAAGTCCAAGGAAAGCAACAGTTCTTGATTTGCAATAATAATCTTTCTTCTTGTACCATATCTATACTATATTCTGTAAAATGGATTTTTTCAACATATATTTATTCCTGATTACCTCTCTAATTATTGCCAAATCCCAAATATAAATCTTACTGCTGCCTGAAAGATATTAAAAGGCTTCCATGCTCTTTGTGCAATTCCTCGCATTGACAGTAGTGGTTCATTAATATTAAATCGACCTGCAGTATCATATTATCTAATCATCCAAAGACTATCTTTGGAATCTGTCAAGCAAGCATAGACCTGGCTTCTATTTTTATAACTTGATGTGCGCCATAGGCTGATCTGCCTATTTTTAAAGCTATCAATCCAGCTTTGACTACAAGAAAATTATCATCTTTAAGATGCATGCTTTAACCAAGATAAATATCATCTGAGAATAACATAATTTGAATCGCTATTTCTGAGAAATAAAAATGGCAAATATGTATTCTGCTTTGTTCTTCAGGCAATATGGCTGAACCATAAAGTCTTCTAAAGCAAAAAAGTCTTCTGGAGGGATTTGTATAATGAAACACAGGACAAAGAATATCATCCAACCCTTGATCAATCATGTCTCTTCTGCTTTCGTTTTCTACTGGTTTCAAGTACATCCGAACATATACCTGAATGTTCTTCTTGATATGGAATTACATGTTATGATCCCCCATTTGGTCATGTCCAGAGTACCTTCAGGACCAAAAGGAAAAGTTCAGTCAGAGTGCAGTGTTGATTTCATTCTCTTATCACTGTGCAGAAACAGAATATTAAAGATTTGTCAGATTTAGTATTTACTATGTGAGTAATCATCACCAGTCATTTCCAACAATGAATCAACCATTATAAAGTGTCCACCATATGGGCTGGGGTGGTTTCTCAGCAGTTATAGAACTTGCCTAGCATGCAGGAGGACACCAGTTCAAACCCCAGTACCAGGTACACAACGAAGGGTTGGAGCAATGAAAGCCACATGAAAAACTAAATAAAAATTAATTCTCTCTACCATATAAATGATACTCTGTCATACTCATGGGAAAGTAAAAAAGACTAAGAGGTAACCTGCCCACAAACCCTTACAACTTGCTTGGAAAGATGAGAGATTCTAAATATGAACCAAAGTAAGTCAGGAAAAAAATGAGGCACATGTAGGTGACATCTGTAGAAACTGGGGCAAATTACATTAGGAAAAATCTTATAAAAGCTGTATATTTGATACTAAGTAAAAAGTCCAAATTTTGTTTTTCTTATACTGGTTAATTCCTCTGACTGTAGTTTTTTCCCATTCCAGAGAAGAATTCCTCCATTTCATACAGCCAATAAATCAAACCAAGCCTCAAAAACTCATTCCAAATTCAGTACTCTCATTTTGAGAAAGAAGAATGTCAAAAGAAGCATGCTATCGGTGAAAGTTTCACCTTAAAAAAAAATAACAAGAGGAACTACTAAAGGAATTCATATTCCAGAAAAGTCAAGGCTAAATACTAATTGATAACAGATGAGATTTAACACAAGAGCAAGAGCAAAATCTGGAAAAGAGAGTAAATACAGTGTCTTATTTTGTTTTGCTTTGTTTCTTTAATTTTTCCTATTTGTGTTTATCTCTTATATTTTAGGCTTTGCTCCTTTGTTTTTGTTTGGAGTTCTAGGAATTGAACCCAGGCCCTTGTGCATACTAAGCACATACTCTGAGCTATACCCACAACCTTTATATCTTATGCTTAAGGCTAAAAGCCACTTCTGTTTTAAATTTTTTTTTAAATAGGATGAAAAAGATTCCTGTATTTGGAAATATTTGCCTCATTCATTGATATTTGGAGAAGGTCTAATTAAAGGACATCAACTCTGGTCACTAGAAAGCAGACCTGAGGGAAAATTAAGTTGCTAACAGTTTGAGACTTGCAAGTCCAGACAGTGAGGGCAAAGAGTAAAGGATAAAGGAAAGGGAAGCAAAGGAGAATGTAATACAAGGTGTTCCTGTACCAGCACTTGCTTCACAAGTGGTGGTGGAGAAATATAAAAAATTGCTAGGAAGGAGGCAGGTGTGTTCACTCAGCACGAGGAATTTCGCTAGAATGTTCTAAGGAGGAATTGCACCTTACCAGTGTCAACATGACAAACAAAGGAAGGTGGACCTCTCACCAACTCCCAACTCCATTTCCCTGCTTCCTTTGAGAAGGGCCTGCCCTGTTGAAGGCTGAGTGCCTGAACTTTGAGTCTGCACGGTCAGCCCCTCTGAGCACTCAGATCTTCTTCAGTCCTTCGTGACTGCCTAATCCTTCTCCCTGCAGTGTGGTGTTTTATCCACTCTTATCAGTGCAGGAGAGAAGAAAAGACATTGCTATTAAGGCATTATTGAGGAATCTGAAGAAAGTGGCAAGAATTGTTCCTGCTAGAAATGGCTCATACCACATAATTTCAATTTCTCTTGGTATCTCATCTAATCATTAACATAACAGCTTTTAAACAGTAAGAACTCCACAGCTACTGGTTCAATGAATTAACAAGTGGCATAAGGCACTTCTGAGTCTACTGAAGGCAAACCCCTCCAAAAAGTTCAGTTATAGTGTCTGTAATAGACCCGGAAGATGCCCATATCTTCATGCCCAAAGTTGTAACTACATTATCTTATATGGCAAAAGGGACTTTGCATATGCAATTAAAGTTTAGATGGCAAGTTTATCCTGGATCATCCAAATGGAGTTAGCTTAGCCACACAAGTCCTCAAGAATGTAGAATGAGGGCGAACTTAGGTGAGAGTGAAGCACTATGAAGACTCCAGGTGCCATTTCTGCTTTGAACATGGAAGAAAGGGGCCACCAGCCAAGGAGCAGAAGCAGCCTCTAGAAGCTGGCAAAAGCAAGGAAATAGATCTTGCCCAGCATCTATAAAAGGAACACAGCCCTGCCCACACTCAACTGTTAGTCCAGTGAGACCGGGATGAAGTTCTGACCTCCCAAACTATAAGAGAATAAATTTGTGTGATGTAACATGCTAAATTCATGTCTGTTATGGCAGTAAAAGAAAAAAAAAAGCAAACAAAAAGCCTAATACAGAGTGACGAGGGGGAAAAAAAAGAAGCATTTATCCATGAGTTTGTTGAGTCCTTCCATCAAAACCTGAGTTCATTCTCACCACGTGACCACCTCTTTCAGGAAATGTCGAACTCAAGCAGGGTGCATTTTTATATGATTTTGGTTGTATGATTACAGAAATAACAAGGTATAATATTTAATGTTGCAAATTTAAAAAGTTTGAAATGGATTTTTGAAATGATTAAAGAGTCCTTTATAAAAACCAAAAGAAAAACAAAATATACAGATAGCATCTTTAGTGGCTAAATGTGTTAAATGTTGAGGAAAAAATATTTCTTGAGAGGGTAAAATAAGAAGGTAATTTGAATCCAAGGAAACTTCAAATTGAAATTTCTATTATAGTAGTCATTGCTAAACATATATAAAGATTGATTCATGTGAGAAAAACAAGAAATGTGTCGTATCCTTAGCATTACAGGCATAGCTAAAGTAAGGAAATAGTGGCAGGAATGAGCTAAAACATTAAGGAGCTATGTATATATAAGAGGCACACCATGATAAAGAGGAGATAGGTGACATTAATGCTGATGGATGACATAATATTTTATAAGAAAATGATGATATTAACATCTCTGACTGACAAAAAGATGGTTTTGGCAAAATTTGCAATATGGACAAAAGTAGTAGAAAGATAATCCTTAGGTTGCTAAGATGAGATGTACATTTCAGAATAGTTTTCTAAAAAATTATAAAAAATGGAAATGACAAAACTAGTGATCACAAGGGATTTTAATTGAACACAAATTGTTTAGAGATTGTGCTATAGAAAAAATTAAGGAAAATCTGTTTCTTAAATGTGCTGCAATGTGTTTATAGCCATACATAAATTACTGAAGTCAACATCCTGAAAGCACATTTACACTTTCGTCCTTGAAAATGAATCAAATGTGTAATGAGGAAGACGGGAGCAGAGATGTTATAAAATGATTCCAGACTTCTACATTTACAGTCTAATGGGCTTGGTGGGATTAAGATATGGCTTAAAGGTTGGCATCAGTAAGCTCTCTCTGTCTCATTTTTCTCTTTGTGTAATAAAGGGTCTGACTAAGTGGGTTCTGTATTTCTTACAGCCCCAGAGTTGAAAGTGATGCTTGTCGGTAATGGCCATGTAATATTCTGACATTCCTACTCTCATTTTTGTAATCCAGACCTCATTGTGGGAACTTACTGTGCTTATGTCTTTAAGCTTTCATTTTTGATTGGAAACTCTTCTCAACAGTGGAAAACTTTTTCTCTTTTCAACAACTCAGATTTATTTATTGCTTGGCTGTACCTGCCCATGAGCCAGGCATGGAGCTGAGACACTAGAAATCAAGTGGTTAAACAGAAATAGTCCCTGTCTTTATTGAGCTACTACCCAGTATCCTGAGCTTTTTACATGTATTAATCCTGTGAGCTAAGTACTCTTATTATGCCCATATTACAGATGGTAAGTCATATGCTCATAATCAGTGTCTAGCTAGGGACAGAGCCAGGATTTGAACACTGGCAGGCAAAGACCAACATTAAACAATTATAGTATGGCAGATGTTATGAAGAAGTGCAGGTGATACAGATTCTGTTAACAAGGGGCTAGACCCACTCTAAAGAGTCAGGACAAGCTAACTTCTGGCTTTTTTTCTTTTCAATTTTCCTTTTCTGTTTTCCCAAACACTCTCTCCCTCTGCTTTGACACATTCATTCATCAATCAGCAAAGGTCCTGTGGTGTTCAAGGAAATTCTTCATCACTTAATATATCTCACTTTGGAACATGACTCTTTTCTCCTGGGTCGGTGCTGGACAGGCTTCCTCTAGTAAAACTACCATCTTTAGTTTCACTTGCTTTTAGTTGTGTGATATCTACGTAATTTAACTTGTCCCTACAAAACCTAGTTGTTATGGTTTGAATGTGAGGTGTCCCCTCCAAAGCTCATGTGTGACAATTAGGGAAGACTGAGGTAAAATGATCGGGTTATAAAAGTCTTAACCCAATCACTGAGTTGATCCTCTTTTAGGGATTAACTGGCAACTGTGGGCTGGTAGGCTGTGGCTGGAGTAGGTGGGTCATTGGGAGCGAGCCTTTGAGGTTTATATTCTGTATATCTGGCATAGAATTTCTTTCTGTGTTCTGCTTCCTAATGTGATGCCTTGAGCTCCCTGCTCCCTGGAGCCAGGCCTGCCACCATGATGTTCAGCCTCACCTCAAGCCACGAGTAATGGAACCTGCCTTCCGTGGGCTAAGACCTCTAAATAAACCTTGGAGCCCCTAAATAAACCTTTTCCTCCTAAAATTGTTCTTGTCAGGTCCTGTAGTCACAGCAGCAGAAAGCTGACTAAAACACTAGTAAAGCTTGATGGTACCTGTTTGCATTAAAATGAGCCATTAATTGCCAAAAGCATGTGACTTTTCCAGGGTACACTCAGGTTGGTCAGATACAGGAGTTAGGCTGGGGCGGGGAGGGGGTGATGAGGACATCACAGTCTCAGAATGTGAGTTTCTTCCCCCTTCCATCATTTTTTCTTTCCCCTACTAATCTTAGCATTGTTAAGAGGCTATGACAATGGGATTTAAATCTTGAATTGCCTGTGATTAGGTTAGCAGATTTTATGAGAAATGTAATTTATTTATTCCTCTCTTGATAGGAAATACCACATGAAAAAAGAGGTGTCAAATAAACACTTGGGAAAAAACTAGTTCCATAAAAAGTGGCACTTCACACACGCAAATGAATAATTAAAATTTTCTAAGAGTAGTCTCTGCATTTAAAATATACAAGGCTAAGAAAAACAAGCAATGTTCATAATATCTTTTGAGGAAAAAAAGATTGCCTATACTAAAAATATATATATTTGCAAAGAAAACTTATGGAAGGATTGCAAGTAAAACATATCAAGTATACCTTATTTAAAATTCAGAAACAAGCGTGAAATCATAAAAAACATATTATAAAAACATTTCAGGCATAAGGAATATCACTTTTCTGTAAGCTTTGAAGAAATGAATCTACCTCTTTCTTCCTGCTGTCCAGGGAAGGAAACCAGATTCTAGAGGGGTGGCCCTCATAGGGACACCCAGCCCACCACCATGTGAACAAGAAAGCATTGGTCCTAATCAAGAAAAGTGTAGGTTCTGGTTTTCCTAACCAGTGATTGCTGAGTATCCATAAATAAATCACGTAACATTTAGGGGCCTCTTCTATAAAATGATCTGCAGAGCCTATTTCTTTTCTTTTCTTTCTTTTTTTGTGCTTGTCATTTTTAAAAATTTATTCAACATAGTCTTATGTATTGGAGGGAATCATTGTTACACACGCATACAAACATAGATATTGACAAAGTTAATCCCAATCATAGTCCAGGATCTCCCCACCTTCATCCATTCTCCCATCTCACGTCTCCTTTGTAATATTCCCATGCTATAGATAGAAATGAGCATATATATGTATATTCATTATTGAAATTTCTGAGTTTATATGCCTGCCTGAGTTTAGTTTGGCTTCTCACAGGAGTCTCATGTACTCAGCCATATTGATAACCCCCCTTTTTCCTGCCTGCAGAGCCTATTTCAACTATTAATCTGTGGGGATTTTTCATAGAAAGACTTTAGAAATGTAGCAAATAGAAAAATCTAAACTAAAATGACCTATTTTCTTGCTCTACTTTCATTCAAGAGAATATAGCTGTGTACCGAACACAAGCATTTAAGTCTTGCCATCGACCTAAAAAGAGTTTTCCAGCACAGTTTTTAAATAAAGATTTTGAAAACAACAAAACACACAGAGGGAGAATAGAACTATAACAAATGATGTGTCAATACAAAGCAACACTTTTTAAATTATGGGGAAAATGGCAATGAGTGACACCATTGCTTGATCTGTGGAGCTGCAGAGTTCTGAGTGATGAGTAGGATTTACTTCCTGAGTCTGCATTTGTGAGAACATCAACCATAAAAATTAGACAGACTATACATCAGGAGTCACCTCCAGCTTCAGGCACCTGCTTTCTTCAACCTACAGAAAAAAATATGCAGCTGACTTTATCCAGGCCTTTCCCACCCAGCCCCACACAGGGGGAAATAACTCCACCACTCGCTCATTTGACTTACCCCTCTTCAGGTGCTCACTTCCCCATAGAAGATCTCTCTGCAGGTACTGAAAATCAAAATTAAGTGAGCCCTCCTTCACTGATACACCACTTTCTAGGACAGGAAACTCCCTCACATGAAGCTCTCAGTTGATACTCTCAAAAACCATGTGAGATTAACAGAACCGGACAGAAAAACTCAGGCTCACAAATATTTCATAGCTTGTGCATCACAATCTGCTAAATTGAAGCAATCAATTTTTGTTGAGTTTTTCACATTCCATCCATCCTTTCATTCACATCAAATTTCAGCATAATTCTCCAACTGTAAGAAACTTTGTGCAATGTTCTTCAAGGAATTATATAATTCTTTCTTTGTTACAGATACATAAACTATGTGAGAGTCCAGTTCTAGAATTCTTTGTAACTGAAAGTAATAGAAGTAGTGGGGTGTGGTGGCTGGCACACACCTGAAATCCCAGCAACTCAGGAGGCTGAGGCAGGAGGATCATAAGTTCAAAGCCAGCCTCAGAAACTTATTGAAGCCCTAAACAACTTAGCAAGACCCTCAAAATAAAATATAAAAGGAGTTCTGGGGAGGGCAGCTGGAGCAGTAGCTCGGCAGTTATAGCGCTTTCCCGACATGCGTGAGTACACAGATTCAAACCCCAGCACCACATACACAATTGTCAAAGGAATGCTCTCTCTCTTTCTGTCCTCTCTTTAAAAAAAAAAAAAAAGAAGTTCTGGGTTCAATGCCTGGTACCAAAGAAAAAAAATAAAATAAAAAAGGTAATAGAAATAATAGTTATACAAATTATCTCCATCTACTTTCTATAAAATAGAAATATTATAAACATGTATCATCATTCATTTATGTCACATTTGTTTCAGGATCTCTGGCCCCATTTAGAGTTCTCTATAGAGAACTTCTAAGAATACCAGGGTAGAGTACCATATAGTAGCATGGTCATTCCTACTTACACATCCCTAGATCATTGAACTCTTCATGCCAAAAGTTGAAGTCATTGGTCCCCAAACTCTGAAGACACCCAAACTGTTTACCTGGGAATGCCTAAATCCCTTCTCTCCCTCAACTTTCTCATTGAGTCTTCAATTTTCAAACCCCTAATATTTATTTCGGCATTTCTCTCTTCTTTTCTGCATGGCCAGTGCCCTTGCCATTCCTTACCCTGATTGCTGTATTCTTTTCTGATTCTTTTCTTCTGCTTTCTGCTGATCTATATTTCTTAGCACCATCAGAAAAGTTATTACCAGGATGAGCTATCTAATTTATAAGATCCAGTGCAAAATATAAACAAGAGACTCTTTGTTCAAAAAATTAGAACTTCAAGACAGTGACAACAGAGCATTCAGTTCAGTGTGGGACCTGTCTGGTAATTGCCCAAGTCTCATGTTTATGAAGTTGGTTCTGGATATTAGAAATGGAAATTTAATTACATCACTTTCATTCTAAAATATATCATGGTCTCCACAATACCTAGTGAAGGAAAGCTAAAACTCAAAATCTATAAGATTTCTTGACATGTGGTACCTCTCTCTCTCTCTCTCCCTCTCTCTCTCTCTCTTTCTCTCACTGCTATCATCACCTACCTATCATTCCACCTCATTTCATCAAATATTCTTACAGACAGGCAGCAGGATGGATGGATGTATGCATGCATGCATAGATAGAAGATAGGAATAAATAAGTAGCCAACAGGCAGATGATTAGATTGATAGGAAGATGGGCTAGACCGATAGATGATAAGTACGTAAATGACACACAGAGGGATGATTATATAGATAAACCCATCCCTGTCCCTTCCCCACCTGGCTGACCCTAATCTTCTCTCCAATCTCAGTTGGGCCTTCACTCATTAGCAAAGCCCTCCTTGACCACCATTCCAGCTGAGCCCTTCTCTTGTGCCATCACGTGCCTCTAGGATGGATTGATCACATTGTATTATGTATATATGAATCATTAGCTCTTGGTCTCTCTTTCCTTCTAATAAATAAGCTCTTTAAGGAAGAAGAGATATGTTATTTAACACCATCTCTGATACCATCTCTGATTAGGCACTCATTGAATATTTAATGACAGGTGAATAAAAAGGCATGAGTCTTAGGATTAGACAGTATTTCCTTAAGTATGTGGCCTTGAACTCATTTCATTTTCAGATAACATGAATTTCAGATCCTTGTCTATAAAGTGAAGACCACATTGACTAAATCTCAGGGTTTCTAAGGGGATTAAGTGAAGAGTAGATGAAAATGCCTGGCACAGTGCCAGGTGTCTAGTAGTTCAAAAATGCCACTTTCCCATCCCACATGAATTTAAGATTTGCATTAATCTCAAATATGATTGTTTCATTGAAGTGATTATTTGCATCAATCACCAGGTAGCTTTTGTGTTGAACACAAAAAGTTGTGTCAAAAGTTAGCTCTCATTTGAGTTTAGTAAAACTAAAACAGGATGTATTCTTACCAGAGAATCTAGAGGGAAATGTAATTTCCCATTTAATTCTCTAAAGAAGTGTATCAGTTTATTGCCTGAAGAAATAACAGCTTTACACTCAGTAAGGTTGAACTTTCTGGCAGTTGAAAGTGCTCTAAAGAACCACCATTTTTTGCTATGAGTTAGCCCAGCAAATAAGGCACACCCCAAAGGAGTCTTTTAATGGAGCAATTAAAGATTCCTTGCTGCATTTTTAAATGCTTGTAAAAATGAACATCCCAAAGGGACAGATTTTCAAACACTTAAGGGCATATGAATGGGGCATAGCACAGAATGGAGTGGAGAACTGGTGACCATTCAGCACAAGCAGCTACCTGCTACTGAAGCAAACCCTGACAGAGCAGCGAGTCAAGCTGCGTGACCTTCATGTGCCCCCATGTTAGCTACAAACACCCTGACCAGCTCCCTGTTACAAATGCCAGGAACTTACTCAGGTGAACTGGTACAGCAAGCAGAGGCTCAGAAAGCATCTATAAGAAGCCCAGAGAACTGAGGTGAAGCTGGACCAAGCAAGGAAAGGCTCACCCAAGACCCTGTCACCTACAACACATTGGAAAGAACCAGGTACTGCTGCTGCTAGACTCTGGACCCCACTGCAGACCCTTTGAGAAAGGTATCTGGTTCCTCTGAGGCCACCCTTCAACTGGCTATGATCTTGGGACACAATTAGAGATTATCTATTTGCTGCTTCTGCAAGATGAAAAGAAAGAATATTTTCTCTTTTTTGTGGAGGAAAGGAACCATGGCTCTCATCTATCTTGGGAAGCCCTCAGAAATTAGGGCTATTTGGCTGCTACCAGTACCTATTATGTTCCCTGTTTTACACTGGCAGACTCTTGCCAAATGACCACAGTTAGTGGTCTAAGTGCGTAGCTAGTTCATTTAACTCCTCAACTGGACACTTTCACTGCAATCTTGTACTAATAAAGTCTGACTTAAAATTGATTAAATTTATTAGACTCCTGCTAAGTCACTCTCATTATTCTATGAAGACATAGTCTAGGATTTACAATTATAGCTCTTCCAACCGCTTCATTGCTTTCCTTTTCTCTTTTAAAGGTATTTCCAGATACTGTAAAATCTGGAAGTCTGCATCTCTTTTCCCATCCAAGAATAAATCACAGGGACAATACTCTAAAGATACGTGAAAATACACAAGCTGAGCTTCAGCCAAAGAGCCCGCCTCACCCGGAAGCCACTGCACTTGTGCCTGAGCCGCTTTAACATACAACTAAGTGAAGCCAAGTATCTCACCCTCTCGAGTACAAAGATCATTTAAATGGATGGCTGTATGTGTTACTCTAATCACCAAATCTGGGATCAATTACGCAAGTTAGTCAATCTTTAAATTTTATTTACTACCTGCTACAGATGTTTACCTTCACTTTCAGATTTCATAGTCAGCTGGAAAATTTATTCAGCTGTCTCCCAAGATAACCATTTCCAGGTGTAATTTTCCATGCCAAGAGTTTGCAGCAGTTTGGTATCTGCTGTAGATCTTGTCACTGCTAGGGGGAACTAAAGTTCCAAAAAAACCCAAAACAAAACAAAAAAACCTGCTGTGAAAAAATAGCATGAGGTGGTTCATTTAAACCCATCTCAATCTTATTTTTCTTTTCTTCCTGACTGTAAGTGCTAAGAACTCACCTTCTCAGACTGACACTGAAAAAAAAAAAGAAAAATAAGGTATCCCTGCGACACATTTCATGCCAAAGAGGCATAAGAAGAATAATTGTGTAGATGTATAGAAAAGTCTGATTTCTTGATAATGGCACTACCCTTTTCTACTCCTCTTTTTTCTCTCTGTCTGGATGATAGTACTGTTGACAGGTACTGCAGCAGCCATTAAAGGATCATGGGGGTAGAACAAAAGAATTGCAAATAAGTGGACTCCGATATAACTTGACCCTCTGAATTATTTGCTACTATAAAATCTTTTGCGTGAAACAAAGAATAAATAAACCAGTATGCTTTCTATTATTCACAACCAAAACCAACCCTTCCATTTTAAGTTTGAGAAGTTATTAATCTTCTCTGGAGAGCACACAGTTCCCTGTGGGACTTTGGGGAAGTTGGTGATAAGATTAAATATGATTCTCTGATGACAAACAATGTGGTGGCTTCTTCCTAAAATAATAATACAGATTTAAATGGTATTGATCACCCCCACAGCAAAAAGTCATGTAAATCTAGCATACGAGTATTAAATATTACTGTTATTTGGTTAAGTTTATTTTGAAAATTTCTAAAGCTATCAAAATCTGCTATTTGAACAAAATAGTACATTGCAAAAATCATTATTCATCACCTAAACCCATTTTTTAAATTCTAAATGGGCTTTTGACACATAAAATTAAATATTCTATAAGTTTTTCTTTGGTTCCTTTCCTGAAAAAAAATACTTCAATGATTTTTGGTAGTCCTAGAGTGAAATACAACTTCTTACAGTGGCTTAAAATGCCCCAGGTGAACTAACCTTCTCTCCAACCTTGTCAAATGCCTTCTACCATCCCAGCTTTAACACCCTCCAGGTTCTGAAAGCCCTATCCCTCCCTGAGATTTTCACCTCAGCATTCTCTTCTTGTCACTCTTTTATTTTTCTTGAGAGAAGGAGAGAGTGACAGAGAAAAAAAGAAAGAGAATCAATTTTATTTACTTTTTGATCTGGTGGTTGTTTTTCTGATGCTTAGTTGTGTATGTGGTGCTGGGGTTTGAACCTGGGTCCTCATGCATGCCATGCAAGTGATCTAACCACTGAGAAACCATTCCACTACCCCCTTTCCTGTCATTTCAAGTGACAGGTTATGTCCTATTCTTCAGGCTTTGGTATATAACATCCCACCTGTTATGATTTAGATACATGGAGTCCCCAAACGCTCATGTATAAGACAATCCTGATAAGCAGAGCGCTCTCTGCTTCCTGCTTGCCACATCCTGAGCTGATTATCTCCTCCATACACTTCCACCATGATGTTCTGATCTCCCTGTGCCCAAGCAATGGAGTTGGCCATCTATGGACTGAAACCTCTGAAATAGTGAACCTCTAAATAAACTTTTCTTCCCCTAAAATTATTCTTGTGAGGTCTTTTGGTTGATATAAGAGCTGACTAAATTATCACCCTCAAAGCAGGCTTCCCAGATCACACAACTATGGTGACCTTAACACTGTGTTCATAATGTTCATAGCAACTTCCAAATCAATTTCCCAATGTATTTATTTGTTTTATTCATTGTATGTCACTATCCTATTCAAACATGTCCATGAGGACAGGAACTTTACTTGCATCCCAGAAAATGAAACCTATAGATCAGAAAAGGTATTATTAAAAGTATTTTTCCATTCTTTGGTCAGGTATCTCTTGGCATATCAAGCATATCAAGAAGATCTAGTATGTTCTTTGGATCATGCATGAAATTAATAAGAATAATTATAGCTAACAACAATCTATCATTACAATCCCATTTCACAAATGAGAAAATGTGAGAGTTGCTCAGAATCACATGGCTGATAAGTCATGATTGACATCTGGGCTTCAGAGTTCTTCCTCACAGCATGACCCTGCTGCAGATTCAGTCTCCTACTAGTGACTCCCTTGCATTGGTATAGTGCTTAACTGATTTTGAAATTCTTCCTTATATATCATATTAAAAGAAATAAGGTTAAAAACTTGTTAGGGATGATGTTGATAATCCTGTTCTACAGATGAGAAAACTAAGGTACAGACATAGTAAGTGACTCACTGAAGATCATAACACAATTGTGGTGACCCAAGAATTCTGAGTCTTGATTCAGCATTCTTTCCTTGGTACCATGTTGTCCATGGATTGGGACATAAATCCATGTGGCGTTTTATTCCCCTCACAGCAGTCCCTTTCCAGAAACCATTTCCTGTAGATGTTTAATTTCTTTCCTACAGTTTAGGAATCAACAGTGTGTATTTTATATTATGTGTGGGACCTGAACGTGATCATTTTCATAAGGAATAGGAAAGCAATTGGATGCTGTGAGACATTTTATAAGCATGAGTATATTAGAAATCACCGATTGTTCCATCAGTAATTATTCTCTTTTATAATTGTCCTCTATTCCCATTTTCAAGCTTTCAAGAAGCAAGAACTATAAAATACTTATTTTTGCTAGGTAGTAAAGATATGTTCATTGATATTTGTTTATCTTTTTTAATTTTATTGAGAAGTTGAGTTTTTCTACAATCATAAATGAATATGTAGTAATAATTGATATGCCCCTGATCCAGAATCATTCCCACATCACCCACATCCCAGTCTCTTGACTCTTCTATATTTCCCCCATAACAGATATAAATGCATGTATATATGATTGTGCAATTTCCCCCATAACAGATATAAATGCATTTCTATATGTGTGTGTGCATATATATGTATATATATCATTGTATATTTTCTAGAATTAAATGACTGCATAAGTATTATTTGATTTCTTGGAGGAGTAAAGAGTAAACCACATTGGTTGATTTCTCCCCTAGATTCTCCTCTATCATCCCTCACTCTCCACTCCCTCCTCTATTTCTAAATGAGCAAAAGTGTTTTACTCTTTTATGAATCAGAATCAATAATCCTAAAGGCTTTGAATGATTTGAATTGTTCTTAAATTTATTAATTCTGTCAAACAGCAAATAGTAACCAGGCACCTGTTGGGGCTCAGCCCTGCAATGAAGGAAAAAAAAACCACAGATCTTGTTCCCAGAAAACTAACCCTCAAGCTGAGGGTAAAAAGTTAATGCATTGGAACAATTAAAAAGTGAAATTGGACAACATATAATTTGTGCTAGATTCTGTGATATAAGCAATATAAAAATACAGGAAAGGAAAAAGAAAAAACAGAAAGACTTCATCAGCACTTGGCTACTTTCTGCACATGGACCTACAAAACATGCATAAATTGGTATCTTCAGGCTTTAAATATATAGAGTGAGTGAGTCAGTGACTCAAATGGGGTGGACAGAAGTAATAATGGAATGCCTAAGAGATGGGTATTTTTTGAATAGATTATGTGGGATGGCAAATATAGAAAGTGTCCTATCCTTGAAAGAAAACTCAAGAGCAAGGATCTGAGAGATTTAACATAGTGTGAACAATCCCATGTGTATAGAACTTCACAAAGTCCCATCATTAAAGTTTCAACACCATCCAAGTATCTTCTTTTTTTTTACTATCTTGTAGATCTTATAGTCAAACAGATATCTGACCAAAAGTATTTTTTGAATATAAAATTGTGTGTGTTTAAAATTAGAATGATTGAATGGTGGAAGTGAGAAGGAAACAGGAGTTTATGATATCACGGGGTTGGGACAGCAAAAAAGAGTGAGACCATTTCCTTAAATGGGGGATATAATTAGAAGAGTTGGGGGAATGCTGAGCTAATTTTTGGACATGCTTAGTCTGAAATACCATCAAACATCCAGTGAAGAGATACAAGAAGGAGGAAGAAACTGCTTTGGAGTTCAGGAGATAGGTAAATCTTAAAAATATCAGAATATATGTGACAGTTGACTTCATGAACATATCGCATACACAGAAAAGATTGAGATTTTAAAGAACAATATATTTAAGGGTGGGCATTGAAACGAAAAGCTGAGACAAGGTAATCAGACAAAGAGCATGCAGTTAGAAATGAACTAGTTGAGGAAAAAGAGCAAGAAAGAAAGTGTTTTAGAATTAAGGAAAGACCTATAAGATCAACCAGAGAAGAGATAAGTAAGGCAAGATCATAATAATGCCCACTCTGTAATACTGACCATGACAAGAACAATTCTAACAGAGAGAGAAAAGAAATTGCAGAGCAAATGTAAGAACCAGGAATTTAGACTTACCTCCCAATGAAAACAGTGAGAAAAGCTGAACAAAATATATCAAAAATCTTTCTTAAGGAAATAAAAGAAGATAATGAAGTGTAATTAAGTCATATCTGTCAGAAGGCAGACTTCAGGAAATTAAAACCAGTATGTGGGATCACATTTCTCTTGGGGGAATTTTCTACTTCTATAGGGTGGAACTGGAACCTGAAAGGCTTAACAGAGCTTTTACAGTCATAGGAAGACAGGATGATAAGTATCAGTGCATATGTGGGAAGAACCAGCTTTGACTTTGAATCCCCAAGGGATGACACCCCCAGAACAAGAGTGAATCGGGCATAGACTATTACAGGGACTGCAACTCAGATGAAAAATTTCCCAATCTCTTATACTAAAGTTGTTCTAAACAGAAGCATGTGTCAATTTTCTCTAAAGAAAGATGATATCATTCTAAATTTCAAGATTTTCTATGATTTTTGCTAATATAGTGCCTAGCACTCAATCAAAAATACCTAGGCATGTTCACCAAAAAGATTTGTGCAAGAATATCAGGCTCCCTGCTTGTTAAAGCACCAAACTTAAAACTATAAACAAAAGAATGGTAAATAAACTGTGACATTGAAACCCACTAAAAAAAAGGAAAGTACTTATACCCACAGAAGTTCCAAATATGTTTTTTATCCGACCAAGACTTTAAAATAACTAAGGTTTTATGTTGAAAAAGATGAAAAACAAAACCTAAGAATCCTGGGGAAGTTATCAAAGCTATTTTTAAAAGAATAACATGAGAATTTTAGCTGAAAAATATAATATCCAAAATAAAGAACTCAAAGAATGAATTTAGCAGAAGAGCAAGCACAGTTGGAGACAGAATTAATGAACTTAAAAAAAAGTATAACTTATTCTAAATGAACAATGAAAAAATGAAAAATACAAAAGGGAGGGTACAGACATATAGAATAGAGTGAGAAATTCTAACTTGCAACGTAAAGAGAGTCACATAGGAAGAAAAGACAGTGTGGGTTAAAAACAGTATTTGAAGAGTTGATGACTGACAGAATGTTCTAAAACTAATTTAAAATGTCAAGCCAGACATTTGAGAGTTACTACAAACCCCAAACAGAATAAATAAAAAGTAATTTGCCACAAATCATAATAAAACTGCCAAAGAAAAATTCTAAAAGTAGCCAGAGGGAAAAGACTGATAATCTTAAAAAAAAAATAAAAGCCACCAATTAGACTGACAGGTTAGCTCTTCTTTTAGGAATCAAGTTGTTGTATAATCATAAATGTGTATAAAGTAACAATATAATATGCTTTTGATCCTAAGCCATAGTTACGACCACATTGCCCACACCCCAGCCTCTTGATTCTTCTATATTATGCCCCATAACAGATAAAAATGTCCATATATATATACATATATACATATAAATATATGATTGTGAATTTCCTGAATTAAATGATTGCATAAATATTATTTGACTTCTGGGGGGGGCAGGTAAAGAGTATGTTACGTTGCTGATTGTCTCCCTAGGTCCCTCTCTATCCTTCTCCCCACCACCACCACAATTCTATGTTTCTCCTAGATTATGTGTTGCTATGCCCTTGGTGGATCCATAATGTAAGAACTGGTGATAGAATCCAAAAGAAAATGAAATCATGTATTTAAATGATAAAAGAAAACAAACGCAAGTCTATAATTCTACATGCATGAAAAACAGTTTCCATCGCTGAATGTAAATATTTTCAGACAAATAAGACCAGAAAAGTTGCATACCTGCATGAAATAAAATACTAAATACTATAATGAAAATTATCCCAATGTAATATCAAGGATAGGAGAAATAATGAAGACAAGGAATGGTTTTAACAGGGTTTGGGTGGGTAGAGCACAGCTCTTCTTCGTTGGCTGTCAGACACGCCTCTCTCCTCATCAGTTGAATAAAGCAGAAAGTAACTGAGCTCATCCTTCTCAAACTCTCCTTTGAGCAGCTTTGTGCGGTCCAGGAAAGCCTCCATCATACAAATCCCAGACAAATCCAGAATCTCCAGACTGATTCAAGGGCAGTTCCATGTCAAAGGCTCCAAGGAAGAGTGATTTCCATAAGGAACAACTAAATACCTCTGAAATTATCCTTCTATGCTTTTGGCCAGAATATGAGCAATGAAGTCATCTGCCACCAAGTGTCATTAGTCTCATTGCAGCTACTCACTGAGATTGAAGATACTGATGATGTAAAAGGCTATCACAATGTTGTCTTTCTTGAGCAGATTTAGTTAGATCTTGCCTAAAGCAGCTGGTTTTCCTCGTTCCACAGCCCAGCATCCAGTTCAAGCTATTGTGGTATAAATTCTTGTTACTTCCAGTATTGCGTTTGCTCCTGGTTCAGATTTGCAGTTTCTACCTGATTCTCAAAATTGCCTGTCATTTTTTAAAGTTTATTTCCACTTCCACTAGTTCCTGAATGAACTCAGTCCATAGATTTTATTTTTTCATAGTCACTCATTACCTCCTTGACTTCCAAAAGGTATCTGTAAGATCTGATGTTCATTTTTTGTGAAAAGAAGCTGCATGCCCTAGATGGCCATCGGAGCACTCCTCACACAGTAGATTTTTCACATTTCTTAGACTTTGCAGGAAGTCAAAATGGAAGGTCGCAGTAACCACTAAAGGGAGGCTGAAAATATCAATGGCATGAACCTCTCTATTAAAGGGAAGCTATTGAGAACTTCTCATACATTATCTCCCATCCTTATCCCCAAGGATCATCATAAGGCCCCACCCTGTAAGCATCTGTTTTCTCCCTAAACGAAGAACCTCCCTGGATTAGGGTCATCTTCCAAGGTCTTCTCTGGTTTCTCCTAGGCTATACTAAACAGCACAGCCAGGAGCCCCTCAGATGCTAAAATCAGGAACTTGAAGCCAGTATGTGGTTTCAGTGGCTGGTGATTTCAGATGCCATGCTCTGAGGACATGGCAGTCCTGTCAGAGACCTCACCTAGTCTAAGCTGCCTCTGGCACCTCAATGCCTAACCTTTATCTCCCCCTCTAGAACACTGATTTTTTTTTTTTAAGAAAGAGAGATAGTGAGAGAGAGAAAGATAGAAGCAATTTTTATTTAGTTTTTCACGTGACTTTCGTTGCTCTGACACTTTGTTGTGTAAATGGTGCTAGGGTTCGAACTCGCACGTGCCAGGCAAGTGCTATAACCACTGAGCCACAGCTCCAGCCCTAGAACACTGATCTTTTAGAACTGCAATCTTACAAATATTACCTTGACGGTTTCCCTTAAAACCTATCAATGCCCTTCTGGGTCACTGCAGTTTTTGTACCTTCCTTGTCCCCTTCTAATTTAGTGGTTTTTCTGAAAGGGAAATCTGATTACTTCACTGGCCATAAAGCTTTCTATTGCACTCCTTCTTGAACGAGAGTGATCTTACTGAACACCTGCACTCTCCACATTTGCCTTCCCAGGGTCCTCAGGTTAAAGTAAATTTTTGTCACGCAGGCCCCTAATTGCTTTGCCAGCCCCTTCTCTTGCCATTCTTCTGGCTGTTCCACTCTGTCTCCTCTGTGTCTTACCTGTACTGAGTTGCTTTTCAGCTCCTCTAAGACTGCAGACCGTTTCATCAAACTAGGAGACTTCAACTCTTGACAGATTTCACCTCCTCTAGGAAGTCTTCTTTGCCCTCCTGTTAAAGCATGCTATAACTCCATTTGTGCACTGAGTTATATAAAGGAGTGGGAGAAAAAAGAATAAAGGGAAGGTGAGGAAACAGAAGCATGAAATCTAGAGTCTCTTTTCCAAGGAAAGACAGAATAGAAAGAGAGTTTGATGACCATAAAAGGGTGGAGAATCATTGAAAAATAAATATAAGGACTCAAGATCACAGTCATGACAGACTGAAGGGACTAGGGATAAGTACTGGTATTGATGCCATCAGGTCCCTAATGAATGGGGAGAGAAGGAGAGAGGAGCCAATCCAGGGTTCAAATGGCAAAGTAGTCTTGGATAATGTAATTGCTACCAATTTTTGAGTACTTACTCCAAACTGGGTACTATTTTAAGTCCTTTGTAGATAAGAAACAAAGGTGAAAGATTACACAGCTGAACTACACTGTTTATAAGTAACAAGTCAAGACCTAAATCTAGGTAGATTGTTTCTAAAGAAAGTGCTTTTAACTATCCTGAGAAACTGGTTTTAAGGATATTTCCCTCTTTATAACTGAAGGGAGATATTTATATGAGTGCCTAGTTTCTCCCGGTGATATGGGTTAGGGAAAGTAATGAGGGAGCAGGTCCCTACAAAGTAGCTGTTTTCAGGAAGAAATTTATGTCAGTGCTGAGTTGGAAGAGTGGGGTGTTAGGAACTTAAGGGAGCAGAAAATGTTCAAACTGCATTGTCTATTCCATTGTCTGTGGACATCTTATTCACAAGCACATCTCTTAGACCTGACTCAGTGGGGTCCATGGACCAGGGCAGGTCAGCAAACTATTTGTTGCTTTCCTGTGAGCCATGAGTACAGAAGTTGAGTATAAACATTTGAAGAATTTTATAGCAAGTTGATAATGCTGCAATATCTAAGTGCCAAATAAATGATCCCCTCTCCTTAAGTGGATATAGATGAGCTCAGGTGTTGCAGAACATACACATGGCAGGGTCATTAGAAAATTCAAAGAGTATGCCAGGAGTAGTAGTGCACACCTGTAATCCCAGCTACTTGGGAGACTGAGGCAGGAAGATCACAAATTCAAGGCCAGCCTGGGCAATTTAGTGAGATCCTGTCTCAAATTCTAGGGGAAAAAAAAGTGATGTTGGGGATGTAACTCAGTGCCAGAGCACCCCTTGATTCAGTCAATACCACAAAAAAAAAAAGAAAGAAAACTTAAAAATAATAGTAGCGATACCAATAACAACTGGTCCTTTTCTGCAAATCGTGGGAGAAGCACTGGTTAAGGAGAAAAGGGAGGAGGAAGACTAGAAAGACTGGAAGGCAACGCAGCTGACTTGATTTCATGAGGGTCTCACGAGACCTCTAATAGCTGAGCTACAGTCCATGAAAGAATAAAACGCCACTTCTCTAGAAATGGCTCTACATACTCCAGAAATAAACAAGGGCAATTCGTGCAGAAACCTGTTGAGAGGCCTGCCCTGTGCTCTGTGACCTACATTGCCAAAGCAGAGAGGTGTAAAGGCCTGAACTCCAAATGAGAAGACCTTGGTTCTACTTTCAACTCTGCTCTGCTGACCTCTGGTATCTTGAGAAAGTCATTAAATCTCTTTAATCCCTTTGAGCCCCTCTCTCATTAAAGGGAGAGAGGATGTGGGAGGAACAGGAATAGGAGAGATGGGTGTTGCACAACATAATCCCTAAGGCTTCTTCAAGCTTTAGTATCCTATTGTTATCCATCCAAGGATTCTGAGAAATTCCACCTATAAAATTCCACCACATTTACCCTGTGGCTTCTCAATCGACTGTCAGAGAAGCACAAATTATAAACAGCTATTATATCAGGTGGGATCCCACCCAAATAGGTTCCATACAAGTGAATTGAAGAAATGGCAATGTAATTTCCTAGGATTTTTTTTAAATTTATAGCAGAGTACTGCATGAACGTGTTTTGTCTTCCATAAGACATTGCTCTTGGTGTGCTTTATTCATGAGGAGACTTGCTTATATTTTTATATTTTTTAAATTTATTGAAAATATTCATTGGGAAAAAAAATGTCCTTGAATGTTCTTAATTCCTTGTATAACTATTGCTATATTAAGCCCCACTTGTCTCAGCTCTTTGAGAACTAGATCTAAACATAATATTCACTTAATAAATACATGGTATATTCACTTAAATATATAGCATTTCTAGCTTAATGATGGTGTTCGAGTTTTTCTACACCCTACTGCCTCTGCTGCTCCGTGCTTTGATGGTTTATTCTTTTTGTATACTTGTATAGGAACTGAAGGGCTTGGTGAAGTGAACGTTACCCTCATTTTAAAGAGTTAGATAATGAAGGGCCAAACTTGGGTCAGAGCCCAAATGCTTACTTCTATTTCAGAGATAACATTTCATTATCTTCCTATAGGACCTAAAGTGGTATTTCTTAACTGCTTCTGAGTGCTTCTTACAGACACTATCCTGTGTCTCCTGTTCTACTTGATTTGGTTGAAAGAACATTTCCAACTGAACTGTAATCAGTAGCAAACCAACACTGGTTTTTACAGAACAAAATAATAAACCCTAAGTGGCACTTCTCTTGGTAATCCTGTCTCAGCAGCTGTTACTAAAACTCTTTGGTTTGCATTTAAATAAGATGCTAATTTATTCCTTTACATGATTATTATGAGAAAATAATGTTCCAGATCATTTTCTAATCTGTGGCTTAATATCTCACACTTGTAGGAATGTTCTTTTGCTGCCAGCATCTGGACAATGACATACTGTTCATTTCCAAATTCAAGCACAATTTTAAATAATAAAGGTACATTGCATCTATTCTTTAATGAAAGCAAATTCTGCTTCTTGCTCAGTAATCATTTTTAAAGAGCCAAATATAATTATTAGAAATAAATTAATCATTTTGCCATTTACTTTTCCACAGGTTGTACTTGGATGTAAATGTGTCTACTGAAAATTTCTTACCTAAAATATATTATGTCTGAAACTTTCTTACATTTATGGCTTCATTAGGAGAATCAAAGGGTTAAAAAACTAGATCTTTCATTATAATTATAATAATTATCAGACAACGCAGTTACTCTGAGATTTTGGTTTTACCAAAGCCACAAGAAACAATCTCTTTTCTTTTTCCAACCATTGAATCTATAGGCCCCCTTACCCTTTGTTCCTTTAAAAGGTAAGAAAGAGCCCAGAGAGCTTGAAACTTTAAAAAAATAATGCTGAAAGGAAAAAAATATATACTAAGGTAATTAAAAAGTAACACAGAGAGAAAATTATTTCATCAACAATCTGAAATTCTAGTTTATTTCTAAAACTTTCTGCTTGATCTCAAATTGATGGCCATAAATTCATTTGATTCATTTTGTGACTAAATCCCATAGTCTATGTTCCTCTATATTAAATTGCATCAACTGAGTTGGGTTCTGTGTGTGCTCCTGAATTTGCCAATTATAATTGAGATTTTTTGGGGGGGATTTTGATTACTCATAATGGTCATATTTTAATAGAAAAGTTTTCTAAAACTAAAGAACTCATAACATTTGACACTCTCAGTTTCTCATTTGCCCCTGTGGGGGAGGTGGGGATTTTAGCAATTTTCAGATGTAAACCCTAGAGCACCCCAGACCAGTTCACTGTTTTATCAAAGGTCACGCCGTCTGAGAAAGAGCTGGGACAGGTCACCCAGTTGCCTTCCCCACTCATGTGTATTTTTTACACATTCCCAGATTTGGATTTACCATCTTCTTTCAGATTTTGACATGACTTGGTGGACATTTAATGATGAGAAAAACATATGCTATCTTGATAAACAAAAATGCACAATGACCATGAGGTCATTTCAGTATTTGTGAATCTCCTTTCTCTTCTGCTCCCTGCAGAAGAGGGAAGTATTTAATACCAATTAAAGATGCATTTAATACCTTCACTGATGCTGAGCCATCTGTTACCAGTTCTGTTCAACTTACATCCCTAGAACAAATCTTCTTTAATGCCTGAATTGTACATCATTATAAAATATCTATTCAATCACTATCATCCTGAAAAAAGTCTACCTATATAAAAAAATATGATTTATCAAGCTTATATTATCTATGCAAAATAATTAAATTCAACTTTAAAACATCCCCATTTTAAAAAGGGAATGAGGAGAGTGGTTTAGGAAAGATGAAAAGAGAACAAAGTCAGTCTTTGGAATTAATTGGGAGAATGATAAAATGAAATGACAACATGCTTGGTATTGATTTCTTTTTGCAACTGTGTATGTGACAGTTTGAGTCGTTGGTCCCTGACTTTTTCTCATTTGCTTATTTTACTCTAACTTCAATATCATTTTACATGATATCATCCCCATGCTACTTCCTTGTCCCTATTAACAGTTGGTCAGACCACCTTTAATGTCAATTAAAGATGGCTTAGTAGGAAGGGAATACTTTGGCTGATTATTTAAGGACAACACTGATTACAAAACCCATGTCTAACATGAGACCCATTCATAGCTCATACGGCGACATATTGACAGATATCTCAAATGGGCCTAAATGTGGTGCTCTGAATATCTGTCCTCTCCCAAATTTATATTCAGATTTAATTGCCATTGTAATGGTATTAAGAGGCAGAACCTTCAAGGGGTGAGTAGGCCACTAGGCTCTGCCCTCTTCAACTGGGTTCCTTATAAAAGGACAAGTTTCTCCCCTTCTATCTCTGTGTATATCTCTATCTCTCCTTGTCTCTGTCTCTCTCTCTCTCACATACACACACACACAAACTCCCTCCCTCTCTTTCTCCCTCTCCCTCCCCCCCTTCCCTTTTTGCCTTTCATAATGGAATGACACAGCCAGATTGCCCTGGCCAGATGCCAACACCTTGATTTTGGACATCCCAGCCTTCAGAACTGTGAGAAAGTAAATTTCTACTCAATAAAATTTGGGTACACTCAACTCCCATGAGAAGCCAAACTATACTCAGGCAGGCATATAAACCAAGAAATTTCAATAATTAATATATATGTATATGGTCATTTCTATCTATAACATGGGGGAACTACAGAGGAGACACGAGATAAGAGAATGAGTGAAGAGGGGGAGATCCCAGACAAGGATCCAGCTAAACTTACTTTGACAATACCTATGTATGAACACATAACAACAATTCCCTCCAATGTGTAAGACTATGTTGAACCAATAATAAAAAAAAAAAACCTGGGGGAAAAATTTACCCAGTCTTAATGGATTTGATTACAAAGAAAATTAATGTGATAAATGTTAAGCAGTTGAGAAGCTGGAAAAGAATATTTGTAATACTTATTTTCAATTTTCTAAGTAAAGAACTCTTCTGAATTCATGAAACAAAGATAAAACAAAATTATCCAGTCTTAAGTAGCCTGTCGAAGCAGCACAAAATAGACTAAGACTTATGAAGAGAATGTACAGGACCAAGTGAGAAGGTCCCATTTGTACTACAAATAGGAGCAAAGGAAGAGCCAAGTTCTCCTTGATTGATCTAAATTCTCAGAAGTGTTTCAAAAATTTATGCTGTGTGTGAAATCATAGGGAATGTTTCTGCAGGGAATCTTTTGGAATAAAAGAAACTGAGGAAAGGACAGCACTTTGCACCAAACTAACATAGCCAAGACGGAGGCAGCGCCTGTGGATGCTGTAGGACTGAGGCAGCCTGGAGAGGGTCACAAAGAACTAAGCCCAAGCAGCTCTCAGGCAGGCCCCATCATTTGTGGAACTGGTTTGGAGTCTGCAGATTGCCAAGAGATGGAGACTCCTAGAATATGGCAGAGAGACATCCCTGGGTAGCCAAGGCTCCACATGCTCCCCACCTGATGCCCCTCTAACTATTCCCCCCTCCATTGGCCTTGATAAGGACAATGGTCCTTGGCTACCTCAACCATAGATAGGGATATTCTAAGTCACAAAATCTGGTGCCTAGGTCAAGATGTTTGGAACAAAGACACTAAGTAAAGAACAACTAGTTAAAACTTTCCTCACATCTTAAAAGTAGAACAGTATGAAAGTTCTTCCAAATAAATAGCAAGAAAAGAACATAGGGATTAGATGGGCTAATCAGAAACCCTCTGACAGTCATTTGCATTAAATTATAGGGTGAAAGCTGGGCAGTTGGTAGGGGCAAGTAGAAATCAAAGCATACAAAAACAGAAGGCAATGTGCCGACTTCTGCTGTAAAGAGAAGATATCCAAAGAAAAGTAAAGGTCAGTGGATATGCAAAGAAGGGTGAGTGAAATCCAATGGATCAAAAGTAAATGGCAGAGTGTCCAGTGGGTCTTTTTTCCAAGCTAGTCTACAATTCTCCCCAGCATGTCATAAGGTAGTATTCTAGGTAGAAAACTGCTTTTGCTTTTTAAGCTACACATTTTAAGGAAGTGGGGTGGTTAGAATCACCAGAGCTAATGATGAACTAACATTAAAATTCCCTTTAGAAAATGAACAGCTTGTTTCTTTCCATTGCTACTGTTAATCGCAGAAGAAAAGAACATGACTTTCTTGGAATATTCCTGAATGGTTAAAATGTAAAATGCGATGCGTTGTACCTACACACTTTTCTATGACTATGACCATATGTTGCACAGTAAAAGGGATATGTTTGTCTAAAATTGAATTATTGTGCCTACATTCAAATTACAGCATCCTCAAGAGTCTCATTAAAAACTATTCCCTGCAATGTTGCTGAGTGTTCAAAGTCAAGTATAAACCTGACTTTATTTTCTTATACTTCAGGGCTACTGCTCCTTTGTACAACTACTGATTCTTACACAATGAATTAACTTTACCTAACATATTCTTTGAGTACTCATATGTGTAAGTGCTCAGTACTGTAGATCTTTTCTGAACTTAGATGATGTTAAGAATATCCCAAAGCACTTGATTTTAAAAATTCTTGAGACCTGATCTAAATGTACTGGATCAGAATTTCCAGGCTACAAGAAACACTTCAGGGAAATTGGAACACACTGTTGTAGAATATAGAGATGAGCAAACCCTATAGTCCAGTAACTCCAGAGAAGGAAAAATGAGATAAGTATGTAAAAGGGAATGATATCAGCAAGAGAAGGAAGAGATCATGTGTAATAGGGAGAAGGGTAGTTATGAGGAAAGAAATCACACAGGAGTTGATGGATTTCATATGGCAAGGCTGTGGGATTTCACCGGGCACATGAAGACAGCAGCAGGTGTAGATATAAGAAGGTGTGATGTTCACTTGGGAAATGGAGAGGTGTCCAGCCTAATTCAATTGTAAAATACAAGTCTGGGGTGTATAAAAGTACACATTCACAGGGGATATGCTCCATGACCCCCAGCGCATGTCTGAAATAGCAGATAGTCCTGAACCCTACATGTACTATATTTTTTTCCTCTGAAAAAGTTTAATTTAAAAATCAGGTACAGTAAAAGATTAGCAACAATAACATAATAAAATAGAGTGATTATAACAATAAACTGAAATAAAAGTTATTTAAAACTTTTAAGTTACTTCTGGAATTTTCCATTTAGTGCTTTCAGATCGTGATTGACCGTGGGTAACTGAAACTGTGGAAGGTGAAAACATGGACATAGGGAACTATTATAGTGGGAAAAGAGGATAGAAGGCATTGCAGAGGATCTTAAATGCCAAGGGGGGTCATGTGACTATTATATAGTGTGGTAATGTGATTAAATCTGTTCCTTTGAAACATTATTCTGCCAGAGGTAATTAGAGCAATTTGAATTAATTCAATACAGTGTGCCAGAAACCCTAAGATGATCTCATTTCAAAGGACTAGAAGGCAGGTAATGAAGGGTGGTGACAATGGCCTAAAAAGACTATCATTTACATGAAGTCCCTGGAGAGATGCTTGTTCTATATCTTCACTGCCCTATTTCTTTAAAACATATAAATGTATTCAATATTCACTCAACAAATATTTATTGAGCACTTACTGTGTGCCAGACACTTTGCAAGCCTTGAGATTCCAGCCCTCACCACACCGTTAGCAGGCTAACATGGCAGACACAGGAATTATTACACCCTCTATTCCATGGGGAGCAGAGGCAATGGCTGGGGGATGGAAAGAAATTTCTTTGTAACTTTCTTCTTGTGAATTTATTGCATGTGCATTTTCTACACTTTGACTTCCAGTGGAGAGACTATCTTACTCGGCTTGATGAACATATTAGTCTCAACTCATTGAAGCTGAAAGTTAAGAGAGGAGATTCCCAGAAGGACAATGGAGAATGTCTAGGTGGTGCATGGCAGGCCCAGATTATCCTTACCACAAGTGTGTTTAAATTCCCAAGATCTAGACACTAGGTTTTATTTTATTTTATTGTTTTTTTGTTTGTTTGTTTTTAGGAAAAGGGACAGTGAGAGAGGGAGAGAGAATCAATTTCCATTTAGTTTTCCTTGTGGCTTTCGTTGCTCCGACACTTGGTAGTGTACATGGTGCTGGAGTTTGAACCTATGTCCTCGTGCGTGCCAGGCAAGTGCCATAACCACTGAGCCACCACTCCAGCGCCTAGACACCAGGTTTTAAATCCCAAACTTATAACAAACCAAAAACTGATGGGTTGAGAATTAATTGAACCCTGACTATAATGGAAAATTTTAAATGTACCAAAAAGTCTGTGTGTGAGTATAAATCTATACAGAAACAGAGAAACAAAGTCTACACACAATAACTGAATGTAATATTCTAACATATTTACATAGGGGAAAGGGTTAAATTACCAATCTCTCTAATCAGAGTAATACTAGTAAAGCCCATAACCTAATAGCCCTTACCTTAGAAAACAAGCTAAGAATGCCATTTGGTCCACATTCTGTTCCTGTCATTGTGCAAAATTTAACACAGCTCCACCTCTCTGCTCAACACCATCATATATTCTTACTAATTCATCCTCCTCCACATAGTCTTGGGATTTTCTTTTATCAAAACTGACAGGCTGAGGGCTGGACTTGTAGCTCAATGGTAGAGCACTTGCCTAGCATGCATGAGGCCCTGGGTTCCATCCTCAGCACTCAAAACAAACAAACAAGCTAATCTGACTAGCTGGACATGGAGCAAGATGGCAACCGAGTTAGATCCTCTAGATTGCCTCCCCACAGACACACCCAGCTGAACAGCTATTCACTCACCAAACCAGAGGAGACACCACAGCACCTGTTTCTAGGATAAAAAATGAAAAGGCAGGAAATTCAAGAAGGCAGGAAGGAAAGAATTGCTCCAATCACCTCTCCCCCATCTCCAAGCAGCCCAGCCTGAAGAAAGACATCTGCCACTTAGGGGAGAAAAAGAGAATTAGACGCAGGCCTTAGACTTGACCAGGCCTGCTACAGGGAAGCTCAGTGCTGTGCAAAGGCTCACAATCCCTACCACCAGGCCAATTTCTGAGACTGAGTCACTATGACTGCATTAGGTAAGGAAACAAGGAGACAGCCTCCACCACTCCTTCTTCAACTCAGGCAGCACAGCAGAGCAGGACTCCAACTGATGGAGGAGCGGGGCACAGAGGCTTGCACAGGGCTTTGTTTGGAGCCTAGTGTCAGGCCCACTGGTGAGAGCTAGCAACCTGTAGAAACTGAAGGCCCCAGAAGTAGGCCAGAACTCACAGAGCGAGTCACTAGATAGGCACATCAGGCACAGACATATCCATTGGTAGAAGAGACTTGAGTTCTGCCAGAATCATTTTCAACCTTGAAGTGGGCCTTTAGTACACCTACCCTCCTCCCCAGACTATGCAGGCCACCTCAGCTGTGAGACACAGGAGTAACCCTGCTTTGTGTCAGCCCTAGTGGCCAAAGGAGACTGTTTCTCCCACCCATTCCCTAATCTCGGACAGCACAGCTATATCCAGGGCAGTGCACACAGATGGAGCTCCAGGATTGGCATGACACCAGGAAGAGACCTGAGCCCCAGTGGGTTACATTCATGATTTGGCCTGCATCACCACCACCTGAGTGCACCCTCAGAGTGAGTAGTTCCTTGCAGCTGTGAGAATCAGGCATGACCCAGCTTAGCATCAACCTAGGTGGTCAAGGGACAGCCTTCACTAATACTACTCCAACCTCAGGTAACATAACAAGGTATAAGATTCCCTTTTCCAGGAGTTAGGGCAGGGTAGTAAGCACAAGACTTTACCTCAGAACTTAGTGCTGAGCTAATGAAACCTAACACTGTCAGATTCTATGGCCCCCATCCCAAAAGCTGCCTTTGGACAGAGCTTCTGGAAGAGCTCCAGGGCCAGAGAAGACACATAGCCCCAGTATATTTGACGTCTACTCCATTTAGCATCACCTGTGGCAGATTATACCAGTCTTGGGCCATGAGTCCTCCTGAGCAATAGGCAGCCCTGAGCAATAGGCAGTGTGGTTCTTGGTCCTACTCCAGTATTGCATGTTGGTTTTGGCAAGCTGTAGGTTCAGGGTGAGACAGAGTTGGGTAGCACTGGTAGCCACAGGTGTGACACAGGAACCTGTAGCCGGTTCATCCACAGTGACTCTATCCCAGAGTCCTGAAATGCATAACCACAGGATGAGGCAACTGCACCTACCACAGCCTCAGGGAAAGGTTTGTAGGGATAGATTATTCTTTCTAGGTACTCTCCAAACAAGACACTAACAGTGTATTTTGAAGAAAACAGGCTTGGATTGCTGCCTAGTACTGAAACAGTGACAACACTCCAATAGAGGATGCCCAGGAAATCTGGACCTGGGTACTATTCAATGCTGAAATAGTGGAAGTGGCTATATGCTCAGAGAAAATAAGAAGGCTGATTAGAATTACAGGAAAGACAGATACAAACAAAGCCAGGTTAGGGAAACTGAAAAAACTACTTAACCCTTTAATGAACTGATAACATTTCACACCAACTAGCATCAAGAGTTTTCAGAAAACCATGAGATCACCTAATAGTAAAAACAAGGTGCCTAATACTAATCAGGCAGTAACCAGTGTGGGAGAGCTCTCAGAGAATTTAAAACAACTGTTTTAAGAAAATTCAGTGAGCATGAAGAAAACACAGAGAAAAGGTTTCAGTACTGTAACAGAGAGACTTATCAAAGAGATGAGAGCAGCTCAAAAAATCAAATCCTTAAGATGAAAAATATACTCAGTCAAATTACAATCATGAAGGAAGTCATCAAAAGGAGGATAATACAAATAGTCAACTTGAATATAGGCTACTTGAAAATCCACAACTGAAGGAGAAAAAATAAAGAGGAGTAATTAAAGTTTATGGGAAGTTCCAGACATTATTAAGAAAGCAAATATTTTGATTATTGAGGTTCAAGAAAGACTTGAGAATGTCAAAAGGATTGAATACTTATTCAAAGAAATAATAATAGAAAACTTCCCAAATCTAGAGAAGGATATGAATATCCAGATACAGGAAGATCAAAAGACACCAATCAAATTTAACTTAACCAAGTCTATCCCAAGACATCTTACAATCAAACTCCCAAAGGTGAAAGGTAAAGAAATTCTCAAGGCTGCAAGAGGGGAAAAAAAAAACAAATAACACATAGATATGTCCTAATTCATCTGCCAATAGACTACTCAACAGAAATTTTACAGACCAGGAGAGTGCACATTGAGATTCTAAAAGTACTGGAGGAATTTAAAAAAAAACCCTCTCACCCAGGAATAATATAGCCAGCAAAACCATCCTTCAGAAATGAAGAAAATATCTGGGATCATGAACCAAAATTGATTTGCATGCATGTCCAAATATGTTGGGATGAACCCAACCACTATGTATATCCATAAAGATCTAATTTTAAAAAAGTAAAAGAAAAATCAGTAGAGGAAAGGGACCAAGAAATAGGAGGTAGAGAAGGAGGGGGAAAATGCTGGGGATTGTTATTGGCCAAATTATATTATTATATTGTATGCATGTACAAACATGCAACAAGAAATTCCATCAATATATATATATAACTATAATGAACCAATTAAAAACCAAGGGAATACATCTCTACCACACCTTATTCTACAAGATATATTAAAGAAAATTCCTCAAACTGAAAGAAAGAGACACTAATGAGTAAGAAGAAAATATGAAATAGTACAAAAATGGATGAGAGTAATTACACAGGTGTTTCAGAATGCTCTAACATTGTAAGCATGGTCATAAATCATTTTTATCTTTTGTATGAACACTCAATAAAATAAAATAATGATTGCATTAATATGTTAAGAGACTGGCAATATAGAAAGATATAAAATAGGTTATCAAAATGTGGAGAGAAAGGGAGTACAAATGCACCTTTATTAGTATATTTTCTCTTGTTGTTTTGTTTGTTTCTGTTATCATTATGATAGTGTTAAGTTGCTACCATTTCAAAATACCTTGTTATAATCAAAAGATGTTTTTGTAAGCCTTGTGGTAGCCACAAAGCAAAAATCTACAATTAACAAACCAAAAATAATAAGGAATCAAAACACACTGCAAGAGTAAATCACTTAACCACAAAGGAAGAATAGAAGAGGGGGAGAAAGAAAGAAACTACAACACATGTAGAAAACAAATCACACAACAACCACACCCATCAATAATTACCTGAAGTGTAAATGGATTAAATTCTCCACTGAAAATACATAGAGTGAGCAAATGGATTAAAAACAAGACCCAACTATATGTTGCTTATGAAAAGCTCACTTCATCTTTAAGGATGCGCACAGACTGAAAGTGAAAGGAATTCAGCAAAGGGAAACAACAATTCTTAATATGCATGCACTCAAATGTATAAAGCAAATATGAACAGGCCAAAGGGAGATAGACTCCAATACAACAATAGTTATACTTTAACATCCCACTTTTAGCAGCAGACAGATCATCAAGACAAAAAAATCAATGAACAGTGGAGTTAAGTTGCACCCTAGACCAAATGGACCTGAAAACATCTACAAAATATTCATCCAACAGGTGTCAAATATACCTTTCCTCCACTAGCACAGTGACTGTTCTCCAGGACAGAGCATATGATCAGACACAAAGCAAATCTCAATAAATTTTTAAAAATTGAAATCACAATATCTTCTCAGACCACAGTGCAATGAAACTAGAAATCAATACTAAGAAAAGCTTTGTAAAATATAAAAAATAAATGGCAATCAAGCATATTAGTTTTGAACAACAAGTAGATCAATGAAGAAGTCAGAAAGAATTATTTACAAATTTCTTGAAACAAGTGAAAATGGAGACACAGCATACCAAACCCTATGGGATACAGAAAAAGCAATAGAGAGAAGTTCATAGCAATCAATGTCCACACCAAAAAAGGCAGAAAGAAAAGCAAGAACAAACCCAACCCAAAATAAGTAGAAAGAAATAGTAAAGTTCAGAGCAGAAATAAATGAAAAGGAACTCTAAAATCTCAATAGAAAAATAAAAAATAGGTCTAAATTGATATTTCTCTAACAGATACATATAAATGACCAACAGATACATGAAAAAGTGCCCAGCGTCACTAATTTCCAGGGGAAATATAAAATAAAACCACAAAGTATAACCTCACTCCAGTAAGAACAGCTATTATCAAAAAACAGTAAAGATAACAAGTGCTGGAGAGGGCGTGAAGGAAAATGGGCATTTGCATGCTGTTGGTGGAAATGTAAATTAGTACAGCCATTATAGAAAACAGTGTGGAGGCTCCTCAAAAAATCAGAAACAGAACTGCTATGTGATCCTGCAATTCACTCCTGGGTATATAATCAAAGGAAATGAAATCAGTACGTCAAAGAGACAGCTGCATTCACGTGTTTATTGCAGTTCTGTTCACAACAGCCAAGACATGGAAGCAACTGAAGCGTCCAGCAATGGGCAAATGGATAAATAAACCAGACATTTACACAAAAGCATAAAAAGGAATAAAATCCTCTCCTTTGCAACATCATGGATGAAACTGGAGATGATTATATTAAGCAAAATAAGCCAGGCACAAAAAGACAGCTACCACATGATCTCACTCAAATGTGAAATCATATGTGATCTCCTACAAGTTGAGAGTAGAATGGTGGTTATCAGAGGCCAAGGACAATAGTGGGAAGGGGTGATGGGGAAAGGTTGGTTAATAGGTGTAAGCTTATCGTTAGGTAGGAGTAAGAAGTTCTGGTGTACTACTGCACATTAGGGTAAGTATAGATAACAATAATGTACTGTATGTACATTTCAAAAACCTAGAAGACAAAAATCTCCACTTCAAAAACACAAATAACCCAATCAATAAATGGGCCAAAGAGCTAAATAGAAGCTTCTCACCAGAGGACATTGATCAAGCCAATGAATACATGAGAAAGTGCTCTAAATCTTTAGTAATCAGAGAAATGCAAATGAAAACCACGTTAAGATATCACCTTACACCAGTCAGAATGGCAAAGATGAAGAAAATAAACAACAATAGATGCTGGAGGGGATGTGGAGACATAGGCACACTAACACACTGTTGGTGGAGCTGCAAACTGGTACAGCCCCTCTGGAAAGCAGTATGGAGAATCCTTTAAAAATTAGGGATGACTCCACCATACGACCCTGCTATTCCACTCCTGGGAATCTTTCCAGGGGATTTAGAATCAGCACATTACAGTGACACAGCAATATCAATGTTCATAGCAGCACAATTTACTATTGCTAGGCTATGGAAACAACCTCGGTGTCCCTCACTGGAAGAATGGATCCAAAAACTGTGGTACATTTATACCATGGAATATTACACAGCAATTAGAAACAATGATATTGCAGCCTTCGAGGGTAAATGGATGGTTATGGAAGAGATCATGATGAGTAAAATCAGCTTAACCC
>PVKS010021805.1:0-34651 GCA_004027875.1 Aplodontia rufa | reverse complement strand
ACACACATACACACACACATACACACATACACACATACACACATACACATACACACATACATACACACATACATACACACATACATACACATACACACACATACATACACACACATACACACACACACACACACACACACACATGCTTAGGCATAGTGATGCTTGCCTGTCTCTCTCAGCAGGTCAAGGTAGGAAGATCACTTCAGCCCAGGAGTTTGTGGCCAACTCAGGCGATAGTGTAAGACCCTGTCTACGTCTACATCTTCTATCTATCTATCTCTGTATCTATGTATCTATATCTAGGCCTATCTATATCCATGTCTATCTTTGTATCTCTCATCGGCCATCTCTATGTCTGTATCTATCATCTATATCTATATCTCTATATTTCTGTCTCTGTCTATATCTATTATCTATATCTACATATCTTTGTCTATATCCATCATCCATATCTATATTAAGCTTACACCCTATCCAAGAAATCCTATTGCTGGGCATAGCTATAATGGGAACACTTTTGCTGATTGATCAAGAGATATCTAATATTTTCAGTTCTTTTTATATCATATGTTCAGAGTAGAAATTGCTTGTACTAACAAAACTGGGTATAACCTAGATCCACTCGCTGGGTATATGGATGCGAAAGACACAATGTACATGGGGGAACTTGGCAAAGCTATATCAGAAGAAATGAGCAGGATTTCCGCATAGCATACAGATATGGCTTAAAGCCATGTGAGTGTAAGAAAAAGAGTGGCGATTTGTAGCACAATTCAACTTACATAAATTGTGTCACACACAAGAATATTATATTTCAGGAGACACACATCCAATAAGGATGTGAGTTAAGTATATTACAGTGGATGGGCAAGGAGCAGAATGGGGTTGGAGAGCAGGGGAAAAGTCAAAATAAATGCATGGAAATAAAGCAGGAGACAGGTTTGTAAGCCCTTATTAGTTAAAGCATGAGGAGGCTGACTCTAGATACCATAATGTAATATATATGTTTGAAAAAGCTAGAAGAAAGGATTTTAAGTTTTCATCACAAGGAAGGAACTGATAAATGTTTGAAGAGATCAATGCACTTATCCTGCATTGATCATTATACAGTGTATATGTGGACCAAAAACATCGTATGTACTATTTTTTATATGTCAATTTAAAAAAGAGAAAAACATTGATGATAGTACACCAGGAAGGAAGAATTCTGATTAGAGGTCCATGCCTTTGTATACCTAAACTTTTAAAACAAAAAAATAAAATTTTTATTATTCACTTTTTGCTGATTAAACTAATTTTAGATTTGGCATTTTTATTAGTCAAGAGAAATACTCAATAGATTCAAAAAAAGAGGAAGAAGAAAAAGTAAGCCAAATGAGCCTAAGTATTTCTTGTTACTCCCTATTTACCTAGGAATTATTTTTGCGTTAAGTATTTACATCAACATCCTAAAGGTGTCAGCAATTATTTCCTTTAATATGGTGAGCAACTCAAGAATAAAGACTTAATTATTGGTAGATTGCTAGTCTTCCAGACTAGCAATTTTATGCCACAGAATTAAATCATCCTGATGTCAGGGGCCACCAAGGGAGCAGGGACCAATCTCTGAGTTGTTGCATGGTTATTTGCTTGTAGGAGAGGGCTATTTTCCCTGTAGCTCAAATTTCTAGCTGATACTGCAGTCCTACACCTACCAGGAATACCACTTCTAAACCAGAGCAGGTCCTGTTTAGTAATTTGGTATATAAATCTCTGTGTCATGATAAATTAAGTAAAAACCATGTTTGTCTGAACCGTAAGACCTAAAACGTATTTCTATAATGCATTTTATATAGCATGGTGATATGTTGACACAAGGATTTCTTGATTCACATTTATGAATCAGACTCTGCAGTGCCTGCTGTTCTTACCATTGGACCCACAACCCCATTTTTAGGACCTTGCATCTTATTCTAATCTGTAAACCTTACTTTGGCAATGTCAAAAGTAATGAACTACTGACCTGCCCAGCTACTCCATGACTGTCCTATGTACAGAGAATATCACAGCTCTGGGAGGATATCTTGGAAGAGCTGGGAAACCAGAATGGACCAGACAAGAGAAGATTGGGGAAAAACTAAGACCAGAGGGGAGGAAAGCACCCTTCTGCTTGGAAGAGACTTCCAATTAAGAAGAGGTTAATCGGTACCAACCAGTCCCAAAGCACGAGTAAGACTTGCAGCACGTCATTGCATGGAGTCAAGATTTCAGGTGATGCTAGAAACAAAATTAGTTGAAGCTATCTGGAGATGTAATGTTTTGCAATCCACAGGCATTATGCTAAATACACCATCCTCCTATTATTAAACAGTAACTTATTTCCAATATAAATAGTGCTATGATAATTATTTTTGATGGACATTTCTCTTTAGATCTATAATTACTTTAGGAGAGATTTCTGACTAGAATTATTGGTTTCAACAGAATGAAATGTTAATGGATAAATACATATACATATACAGTATGCATATATATGTATATACTGAATTATTTTTAAGAAAAAATGTTCCAGGGCTGGAGCGGTAGCTCAGTAGTTATGGCACTTGCCTGGCATGCACAAGTACATGGGTTCAAACCCCAGCACCACGTACACAATGAAGTCTCAGAGCAATGAAAGTCATGTGAAAAATTAAATAAATTGATTGTGCCCTTCTCTCTCTCTCTCACTGTTCCTCTCTCTTTAAAAAAAGAAAAGGAAGAAAAAAATGTTCCAATGTATCTTTTCATATAATTTACAAGATGAATGTTCTCAACCACAATCCCAGCAACTTGCATCTTTTTTGAAATATTTGTCAATTTGGCCAAATATTGACATTCTTTAAATATTCAGTAGTTCTAATATGTGCAGTTGACACATTTATATATGCTTTTGGGGATACATGTTTCTTCAAATCTTGTTTATATGTTTTGCTATCTTTTTAATATTATTTTGTCATTTTCTGTAGTTGCTTTTGTACTTTCATTATTAAGGTATCTGTGCTAATAATGCTTTAATAATACCAGTATATCTTATTTGGCCAATAACATGCCATTATTTATTATGGTTGTTCTGAGAATGAATTAAGTTTATTGTATGTTTTATATGTACCTATAACAATTCAAATAATATACAGATCTCTACACCAGTGCATGTATTTTCATACCACCAGTTAAAAAGCTAACCATTTATAACATTAGGTGTATAGTCTTTTACATTTGCTCTATGTTTATACAAGCATACATTTTTTAAAATCTTTTTTTAAAAAAGATAAAAATGCAATCATATCATAATCATGAAAATAACTCACTTATTTTGCAAAACATAGGAATGTAAAAAATAATACACTGCTTAAAAATAAAAATTGCTAAATTTGCTATGTATTATTTTGTCATTAATTTTTGTGTCACAGAAATATCTAGCAATAACCAGTAATTAGATAAATTAAATCACATATTTAAAATAGAATATTATAGAGTATTTAAAAGTGATGTAGATAGTTCCTTTTTAATTATTTATAAGGTCATTTTAATTCTTATTTTATATATGCATATATATTTTTTTCAACCAGTCCTCTATTATTAGGCATTTTATTGAACCTAGAAAATAAAATAAAATAGCAAAGGTGATAAAAGCATAGTGTCCTACTGTTGTTTCATTGAGAAGAACTGGAATACTTGATTATTTTGGTGGCTTCAGATATTCTTCATTGTGATCCATAATTACTTCCTATTTCCACTTTCCCAAGTTTATGATGTCTACTTTGTTAAAGTAAAAGGTTTAGTGAAAGATGTTTAAAATGTTATTGATATATCTGCTGCGCTGATCAATTGCTTTATTTTTTAAGGTGATTTGTAGTTTCAGATTTTCTAGTTTTAAAGTCTACTTGTATTTGGTGTTAGTCAGCTTTCCCTCATTGTAACAAATAACTGAGAGAGTCAACTTAAAAAGAAGAAATGCTTATCTTGGTTCACAGTTCTGGAGACTGCAATCCAGGGTCTGTTGGTTCATTTCTTTTGGATCTGTGGCAATGTGGAGCCTCATGGTAGTAGCATGTGATGGAGGGGTCTGCTCACCTCATGGCGGCCAAGAGGCCAAGAAAAGAAAGGAAAGGGTCTTGCCCAAATATCCCCTTCCTGGCCACACCCCTAGTGACCTGACTTTCTTCCATTAGGCCCCTCCTCTTCAAGGCCCCAGGCCTCCTGATAGCACCAAGGTGAAAACTAAGCCTTTCCGGCACATTCGGGATCAAACTGTCATATATTTCAAAGTCTTATTAAGTTTGATTTCTTCCACCTCCACACAACACCTGAAAAATTTAGAGTCCCATTAGATCCTACTGAAAGTTAAAATTTTAATTGTTGTGTTAAATCATGTACTCAGATATTAGAATCCACGGTGACCCTGAGCCAGAGTCCCTACTCTGCGTTGTAGAGGATTGTTCCCTGGCACTGAAGTCAGGGAGTGCTACCAGGCTAAACCTGGAGCGACTGAGAAGCTCACCTTGTTTGATTTCTCCTCTTAGGCATTACAGTCCTGCCTTGCATGCCTTCCAGTATCTGTAGAGTTCTTTGATCCGTTATTTTCTAACTTTAATTTGTTTTTGGTGGTAAGGCAAAGTGGTTCAAATTACTACTTTCTGGCCAGAAGTGGAAATCCAGCGTGTACAATATTAAAGCAAAAAGCAGAAGCTTTGACTCAGTACTGTTCCATTCATTCCTTATAAACAGATAGCTGACCCATTTGGATAACTGTTAGGAGCGTGGGGTGTGAGTTCCCCTGAGAGTCTGAGAAGAAAACTTTCTCACTGTACTAGGTCCACCATTTTACTGTTTTTAGTTGGAAAGGATCTTAAGACTATTTTCTCATTATTGCATATAAGAAAAACTCAGAATCAATTCAATATGGATTGAAATAATCTTTTTGGGCAATCATCAATATTTAAGTAATCAGGATTAATCCAACTAATATAGGGCACATTTTTCAGTTCACTTAAACTGATGGGATCTAGGTGTTACTCTTTTTTTTTTTTTTAAGAGAGAGAGTGAGAGAGAAAGACAGAATCAAATTTTTTATTTAGTTTTTCATTTGGCCTTTGTTGCTTCGGTACTTTGTTGTGTATGTGGTGCAGGAGTTCGAACCTCCGTCCCTGTCCATGCCAGCAAGTGCCGGAACTGCTGAGCCAGTGCTCCAGTCCGGTATTACTCTTAATATTTAATATTTCTTTAAATTAAAATTGAGAAACTCATTTTCTATGAAATTATAAGTAAATTAAGTAAATATACTGCTTAAGGCAGTTTAAAGGATCCTATAATCTGAACAACAATTATACATTTATATCCAAACAAAAATGAAGAGTTTCAAAAATTAATTTGCCTTTAAAATGTTGCTTAATAATTTCATCTGAGGTCCAAATAACATGAGAGTGATTAGGATTTTGGCACCTTGTAAAATAAAATAATTCCACCTTATCCTCAAAAACAAAAAGTTGTGAACCTTGTAAATCAGTGGTTTGGTTGTGCCCCAGCCCTTGTGACCACCTCTGCATTCTACCCCTTACAAATGTACCAGCTATCAGTTCTTACTGATGTGTCAGGATGCGAATGCTGGTTCCACTTAAAAATACTCCCAGTAGTCTGGAGTGGTGGTTCAGCAATTGCAGTGTTTGCCTGGCATGCACAAGGACCTGGGTTCAAACCCCAGCACCACGTACACAACTAAGTATCAGACAAACAAAAACCAGATGAAAAAAATAAATAAGGGTTGATTCTTTCTTTCTTTCTCTAAAAATATATGTATACATTCCCAGTAGTCAGTCATATAAATATAGTTTATTTAGTCTCACCCAGAATAAAGGATCAGAGTCTCAACATGTCAGTCATGGCTTTCTTACGCCACACCCTGAGGTCAGCTTTCTTCCTGTCATTTCAAGTATTGAAAGATATGATTCTTGATATTTAATCTTTTAAAAGGTTATTTATTTAGTGCTTGGGATTGAACTCAGGAGCTGTTTACTGCTACATCTGCAGTCCTTTATGTTTTATTTTGAGACAGGGCCTCGCTCAATTGCCCAGCCAGGCCTTAAACTTGCTATCCTCCTGCCTCGGCCTTCTGAGTAGCTGGGATGTACAGATGCTGGCCGCCCTGCCCAGCTGAGTAATTCATCTTGAAATGGTGTTTTACTGTCATTCTTCCATGGGTAGAATAACCAATTGCAAAATCTTTTATGCTTAAAAAAGACCTTTCAGAGTGAAGTCCTTTGTCCCCTATTACGAAGTACAGATGTTTGTGTCTGCACTGAGCACCTGCTCAAGGCCAGTCATAAAGACGCTGCAGCTCCAGGACAGGTGTGTCTACTGTGTTAAGGCTTCGTGGTTGCAGTGAGAACAACTGTGGTTGTTGACAAAAATGACAAACCTTGACTAACCCCTAAAGCAAGGGGGTGGCCCGTTAAGTGACAGCTCTGAATATTTACACTGCACTTTCTCGTGAGAGCTGAATCGTGAAGTGACAATAATGTAGCCACCGCCATCACCCAAGGAATCTGGTGTTTGAGATCATCTGATAAACGCTCTCGCTGTCTCACTATTTAAAATGATTTCCTGACCTGATTTGGATCCTGAGAATGTGAGGCCCCAGCCCAGCTTGTCTTACCTTCCCATACAAATGCTTCCATTAAATTTTACTTGAACTTGGTTTTTGCTGTATTTAGAAAGGGCAGTCTGCGGGGGATTTGGGTTTTTTCTAATCATTACATAATGGATGCGATATGAGATTAGGTTCTTTATACAGAGTTCCACGTTGTAAATTCCAGCTCGGGTTTATTCCAGGAAGTTGAGCCCAGAATGCAGAGGCAAATGTGTGTACTTTTGTTTGTCAGATAATGAAAAGAATGTGGTTCAACTTGTTCTCCTTTGTGTATTAACTGGCAGGAAACTTGTAGCTCCACTCAGTGACCAACTCAAGCTGTCACTTATTCCCAGTAAAGAAATATATCTGTTTGCCTTGGGGTTCATTTGCATGGTTCAAACTACGTTTTATATTATATTTACCCTGTGAGGCAGTTTAAATACTTTTGGAAGAACATTGGATACAAATCTTAACTTAAAAAATAAATTTACAAAGAGAGGGTTGTCTAGATTGGGTGGTCTGGAGAACAGCAAGAGAGAATGATGGAAGATGGAGTGTTTTTGGAAGATGGAAAGTGTTTTTAGGAGTAATAGAATATTCAGAAGTGCTTTATTTAGCAAACCATCAAACTATTAAGAAGTGAGCAGGGACCTTGGGATTTGGCCACTTTACCACTTCAGTGACTCAATGGAAAGGTAATCAGGTTTTAGAGGTTTGAGAATTTGGATGTTAAGAAATAAAGCTCAGATAAATAGCTTTTCTATTTAACCTCAAACATGAAACGTGCAGGTAACTGTTGAGGGTTTATTCAACATTACTAGTTAAAGCACAGTAAGCAAGAGTTTATTTAAGATCCTGGTGATGATAGGTGTAGGGACAGCTGCAGTGGGGGTCAGTGAATCGAAAATCACTGGAGGAAACATCTCCCTTTAAATGGGGGGGGTGTCCAGGCTAAACTGACATAACAGGATACAGGTTGCTGGGACCATCACCTGGGAGATGAAGAATCCAATCAAATATGAAGGCTGATTCGATATTTAGGGTGGGGGTAGTCACAAAATGAATTATCAAGCTTCTTTGCTAGAAGTGGATTTACAAGGGAGTTCACAGATGGGCTTGGGAGAAGGTTCAGAAGCCTGACTAAAGTTAGGCCAAGAGTCTTGGTCAGAACAAGGGCTCTGAGGTGCTGTAGCTGTGTCATTTGCAAGCCAGAGCTCTGATTTAGAGCCCAGGAGAAGCTGTAACTTAGTATTTTCCTTCCATTTCTCATCATCCAGTGCTAAATATGCTTTGTGCTGTGACTTAAAAGTATTTGTTCTTTTTAAATTTAATTTTGAGGTTTTTTTGTTTTGGAACTTATTCACACATGCTTTGGTGTAATTTCCAGAAAAATGCAACTTGTTAGTTTTTCTAGTCTTTTCATGTGTATAGTTAGTTTGTGGTGTATAAATGCATGTGTTAACCCCAGAGCAGAGCTTGGAGAACAGTGGCAGGCAAATCATAAAAGGTTTTTCATGATGGAAATCCCCCGGTATAGAGATGACGCTTATCGGTTTTGTCCTGGTATTGACCTTGATGGACTGCCTCAAGAGACACTTGTTGAATGAGCAATGAACGAATGCACGAATCAGCAACTCCAGGTGGGTAGGTACCTCCTTATGTCGGTAACCTGGCTCAGAGAACAATTGGTATACAAAGTTGGAATAAGCAACATTATTTCTTTTTCTTTTAATTTCAAATGACAAAATTGCATTTACTTGCAATTTACAGTATGATGCTTTGAAATGGTTACATTGTGCTTAACATACGTGTCATCTCACATGCATATCTTTTATTGTTCTTAGAACATTTTAGGATCCATTCTTTTAGCAATATGAAGTGTACACCTCAGAATTTTAACTACAGTCACCATGCTGCATAATATAGCTCTCAAATTTATTTATCCTCAGCAAAACTTTATACCCTTTGCCCCAGGTCTTCCCAACTTCCCACCCTACGGTGGTCCCTGGCAGCGACCATTCTGCTGTCTGTTTCTATTCCATGCTTTCAACATTTTTACATTCCACACATATGTCAGATTATGGAGGGTTTGTCCTCTGTCCTTGGCTTATTTCACTTAGCATAATGTTCTCCAGATTCATCTATGTTGGCCCAAATAACAGAGTTTCCTTCTTTTTCTCAAGATGAGTATAATTCCTGGTGTCTCTGTGTGTGCACTCTTGCATGTCTGGGTGTGTTTGATTCCAAATCTTGGCTGTTGTGAATAATGCTGCCATGAATAGGGGAGTATGGAGACCTCTTTAGCATCTAAATTTCATTAGATATATACCCAGAGGTGGGATTACTGGATCATATGATAGGTCCACTTTTAATTTTTTGAGGAACCTCAATACTGGTTTTAATTATGGCTATACTAATTTACATTCTCACCAACATAATTTAATGGGATTGCCAAGAGCAATCTTTTATATTTTTGAAAGAAGTATGAGGTAATATCTCACTGTAGCTTTAAACTGTATTTCCCTAAGGATTAATGATAGTGGACACTTTTATATGCCTATTGGTTATTTATTTACCTTTGGAAAAATGACTCTACAGGTCTTTTTCCAATTTCTTAAAATGGCTATTTGTTTTCTTATTATTGAGTTAAGTTCCTTATTATTTTGGATATTAACTCCTCATAAGATAAAATGGTTTGCAAATATTTTTTCTTAATTCATAGGTCTTCTCTTCATTCTGTTGACTGTTTCCTTTGTTGTGAAGAAGCAATTTAGTTTGACAATTCCACTTGTCTATTTTTGCTTTGGCCATCTAAACTTTGGAGTCATAGCCAAAAATCCTTGCTGGGACCAATGCTGTGAATCTTTCCCCCAAGTTTTTTTCTCATAGTGTTACAGTTTCAGGTCTTAAGGTTTAGTCTTTAATCCATTTTGAGCTTATTTTTGTGCAGAGCATGAGATAAGGGTTCAATTTCATTCTTCTTCATGTGGATATCCATTTTCCCTAACACCATTCATTGAAGAGATTGACCTTTTTCCATGGTATATTCTTGGCACCTTCATCAAAGATCAATTAACTGTAAAAATATGAGTTTATTTCTGGGAACTCTATTATGTTCCAGTGTCTTTATGCCAGTACCATTTTATTTGGATTACTATGACTTTGTAATATATTTTGAAAACAGATAATGTGATGTCTCTGGCTTTATTTATTGCTTGGGATTGCTTTTACTATTTGGGTTTTTTTCTTGCTCCTATGAATTTAAGGTTTAAAAACAAATTTCTGTGAAAATGCCATAGGAATTTTGTTGGGAATTGCACTGATTTTGTTGATTACTTTGAGTTGTTTTGATCATCTTAACAATATTAATCACTCCAATTCATGAATACAAAATCTTTCCACTTTGTGTCATCTTCAATTTCTTTCATCAGAGTTTGGTAGTTTTTATACTGTAAATCTTTTACCTCATTTATTCAGTTTTTCCAATAGCATTTTACTTATTTGTTTACTTTATCCTGTTACAAATTGAATTGCTTTCTTGATATCTCTTTTTGGATAGTTTGTTGTACCAATATAGAAAAGCTAATGATTTTATGCTAATTTTGTAATATACAACTTTCAAATTTACTGAATTAATTTATTGATTATGATAGCTTTTTGATGGGGTCTTTAGGGTTTTCTTTATATATTTCTGATTTTTTTATTTGAATACCTTTCATTTCTTTTTTCTTGCTTAATTGCTCTGGCTAGGACTTCTAGTACTATATTGCTAGAGTGGTGAGATGAAGCATCCTGATATTTCTTAAATGTTTTAATGATATAACTTTAGGACTATTAATCTCAAGAACACATTCCTGCTTTGGACTCTAAACTGAGGTATTCCTGCCTCTGCCACTGGACACAGGATTTCTTTAGATGCAAGACACACTTGGGGAGTTACCTTCTACATAGTTTAAATAGTGGACTTAGAATCTTCTCAAAGTGGTTCACATTTGGAAAACTGAAAAACGTTATTAGGAAATAGGCAAAGAGTTGATCTCTCAATATATGCTACTTGTGAATAACAATAGCCATATGTCAGGATGTCAGGGCTCAAATTTCAGATCTGCTAGCAGATCCCCTTTATAAGTCACTCACCTTGCTTCCCTTCAGAAGGCTCTTCTACTAAAATGAAGAGGAGATTGCTTTTCTTATGTTCTTTCTAGCTGGAAAGTTTCAGGAGTCTACTTTGGGAACCAACTCTGCACTATTTAACATACTTGCCTGTGCAGGCTCCACTCATTCCTTGCTGACCTGAGAAACCTTGTATTGTTAGTCACTTTCTTTTTTGACTGGCTGGAGCAGATCAGGCTCCTATTTATCCTTTGTTCTTATTGTAGTTCACTTGTTCTCAGAAAAACTGTAGTATATTAGTTACAAAAGTTGGCAGAACCAAGCCTTCATTCAGAGCCAGGTGGTTTTAGTGAGTTTATAACTTGGTTTACTGAGACAAGTGACATGCCTAAGAGAATTGCCACATATTTGTTTATGAGATCACTGTGTCTGCCAGCTAGGTTCAAAACGAAGAGAGAAAGAGTGCATTTCACCACTTCTACAAAACACAAAGTGCTTTTGTTGCTGCTAAAGTTTTCTGTGTTCTGGTAAACAGCTTTAGGATAGATAGCCAGCAATATATCTGGGTTTAAAACAATCAACTGAAACCAAAAGCAATGATTGCTAGCTTTAATGTTTCCAGACATATAAAGTATCAGCTATTTTGGAAAGAATTAAGAAAGTTTTCTTCCTCTAGTCTCTAATAACATTCTGCGATAATCATTAGAGAGTAAAAGAATTAATTTGAATCAAAAGAATTAATTCCCATACCAACTTTCTTTTCATTTACTGCCCTAATAGCTATGCACTTCCACCTTCACCTTTTCCCAGTTTCTTTCCTCCAATGAGCATCTAAAGAAATAATATTGTTTTTCTGGGCAGGGATTATGGAGAATGTTAGGCTAAAGTCAGTGTGGCCCACCAAGAATAGATTGTGGTTGCAATAATTAAGCTGAGAGTGGTGAGATGCAAAGGAAGACAGGGTCGGGGGCTAAGAAGGAAGCAGACTTTGGGGAAAGTGGCAAGATTTTTATCTTGTGACTTGGAGGATTGGCACATGGCAGATGGTGGCAGCATCAACTACTTATAGAAATCATCAGGTTTTGGAAAAGATGATGAGGTCTGTTAGGAAAACATGTGGCCTGAGCTGCCTGAGGTTAGAACAAGTTGTGATGTGGCAGAAATTCAGTCACGTTTAGCTGAACAATGGGGACACGTTGTGAGAAATGCATCTTTAGGCTATTTCATTGTTGTGCAAACCTCAGAGAGTGCACTTGCACAACCCACACGGTACAGTTTGATCGCTGGACATGGCCTCTCAGTGCACTGAAGACACACAATAAGCAGGAGATGTGTCAGGGCATTACCAGTAGAGCATGGCATATTGTTCTACAGTAAGCTGGTTTTATTTTATAAATAAAAGTATATTCTAAAAAGACAGAGGAGTGACGTAGCAAGTATGTAAACCATTAACATAGCTGTTTACTAACATCAGATATTTTCTACTGTTCCTAATTATGTGTGCTATACTTTTAGGACTGGCTGTGCAATAAGATTGTTTATATCAATATTTACACACACATGTGAGCAGTGCATTGCATGTCAACTTACCACTGCTATGATGTCACGAGGTGCTGGGAAGTTTTCAGCTCCATTATAATCTATAGAACCACTGTCATTAACGCGGTCTGTCAATCAAAATGTTATGTGCTACGTGACTCCAGCAGAATATGAGTCTGTTGCTTAACAAGATTTCCAAAAACGCAAGCTTGATATTGTTATTTCTATTTTTTAAACCAGGCAATTGAACCAAAAAAGTTAATTCACTTAGCAAAGTAAATTTACATTAGATGGCAGATTTGGCCATTCAAAATCATGTGTATTTTGTCCTTCTTGATTTAAACAGCTGGAGTGAATATTAAAACAAAGGCTGTGAATCTTCTGAGCATTTAAAGCCTGTTTTTCCTGAAAAAAAAATCTGTATTAGAATCTCTTCCTGTCATCAAAGGAAATCATGTGTGGAAAAAGGAAGAATCTGGAAGTTCCAATGCTAATGATTCATGACCTTTCGCTTACCTCTCACCTATTCTTTTTCAAAATGTGGACTCACTGTCCTGGAATCAACACGGGAGCAGCACACAGGGGCTCTGGGTGGGATCTGGAAGCTGCACAGACCTCAGCAGCTCTGGTGTTTGCTGATTTTACTTCCATCAAATAAACCACATGTGTTTGATGCCGTGGTTCCTGTGGCTGTGTGCAGGTAGGGGGCCCGCACAGCTTACAGGCAAAGCAGCTGAACTCTTTTCTATTCTAGCTCTGTTGGTGGCCAGATGGTTTCCTTCTGTTCCATTTTTCTTCTGCAGACTCCTCTGTCCCCAGCCTTTTTCTTCTTGTTCCCCATACCAAATCTGCCTTAGCTCCAGCACTGATTGCTGAGTTTCCTTAGCTACAAGCTTCCCATCTGTCCAGCCTTTGTTCCTGCTTACTCTAGAGAAAGTGAGAGCTTCACCAAGGAACCGTGCCTGGCCTTGACCAAGAGGCTAACCTGCCATTTGTGAAGAAAGCTAGGGGCTCCTGCAAAGATTTCCTAGTCCCACCAAAGAAAAATCCTACAACCTCTCTGTGTCACCCAGGGACTTGCCTACCAGGACTGCCTCATGTACAATAAACCATCAAACACCGAGAGAAAGATCATTATAATAACTTTTAAAAAGTATTTTCACCAACATTTCTCTTCTTGATTTTCAGTTCTTTGCTCTGAATTTACTTATACCATCAGCATAATCTCAACAAATTACCATCTCAAGCCATTTTCTTCCATTATCTACCCTGTAATGCTTTAAAGCTGCCATGAAAACTTTATAGAATAATTTTTTTAAAAAGTACCCTTAAAGCAAATAGAAGGCAGTGTATCTTATAATATCAGAATGCAACAATATTACCTCATGTTTTCAATTACCTTGAATCTGACATCTATGTGGGATTTTATAGAATACACAGCAAATGCAGCACTCTGAAATTCTTTGGTGCCTCAACTCATATTTGTCTTCGTCACCTTACTGAGGGCTTCAGTTACAACATGAAATGAGATGCTCCCTGGTGCATGAAATAAGTTAAGAATGCCCATTTTGAATTGAATAAGTTTTAAGTAGGTCGTGGTACTCGAACACCTGAAGTGCATGCTACTTGATATGGTTTGGATGAAAGGTGTCCCCCCAAAACTTAATGTGATACAGTGTGAACGTTGAGGTGAAACCATTGGGTTAAAAGAGTCTTAACCAATTAATCAGTGAGTTAATTCCCTGATAAGGATTAACTGGCAACTGAAGGCAGGTAGGGTGTGCCTGGAGGAGGTGGGTGGTAGCTTCTCTTCCTAAAATTGTTCCTGTCTAGTCTTTTAACCACAGCAGTGATAAAACTGACTAAAATGGAAATGGATACTGAGAAGTGGGGGTCTTTGCTGTGATTAACCTGACCATGTGGTTTAGAAGCTTTTGGAGTTTTTTGGAATTTGTGGGAGGAATTTTAGAAAGTTTAGTAATGCAAGTTGGAAAAGCTTTAGACTGTTGTAAGCAGAGGTTAATAGGTGATTCTGATGGGAGCTCAGAAGACCAGGATGCCTATAGGGCTGTGTTAAGTAAGGATAGGGCCCAAGAGGTTTCAGAGGAGAAGGAGGACTCTGTTGGAAACTGGACTAGGGGCCACCATGTTTTGGCTAAGAAGTTGTCTGCATTTTGCCCATGTTCTGAGACTTTCTGTGAGGATGATTTTAAAGGCAATGGACTTAATCGGGTGGAAGAAATTTCTAGGCAGCCTAGTATGAAGGCAATGGCATGGATATTGCTGGCAGCTTTTAGCCAAGTTCATTGCAATAATCAGGCGCAGAAAGCAAAGCAGAAAGATGTGAAAAACTTGGACTTCAAAGAGGAGAGTAAAACTGGGCCTAAATAAATTGAAGTTGAAATTTCAAACAAAGGCCTAGGAGGCCAGGCAAGCTACAGCAGGGTCGGAGTCCCTGTGGGCAGCCACTGAGAGGGCGATGCCCAGAGATGCGAGGAGGAAGCTGAAGCTGCAGGAGATTAAGAAGCTGCTGGTGCCAAGGAACGAGCACGAGGAAAGCTGCAGGAATGGAGCAGAGACAAGCCAAGAGAGAGGCCAGGTGGACTGCAACCCGCAAGGCCAGGGGCAGAGCTGCACCAACCTTTTGTAGAGAACATCGCGGTGCCATGTGCTCCAGATGCAGAACGTGGAGCTGCAGGACTTTGCCCTGCTGCATTTCAGTCTTGCTATGATCCTTTCCCTTCTTTCTAAGCCCCTATTTTTCTAAAAGGAAGGGTATACTATATTCCTTTATATATTGGACGTGTGTAACCTGATTTCATTTTTCCCGGAGCTCTTGATACAAGTTTGCCTTGGGTCTCAAAAGAGACTTTGAACTTGGACCTTTGGGCAATCTTGGAAGTATTGAGACTATGGACCAAATGTATTTTGCATTGTCATATTGTCATGAGCTTTTGGGGGGCAGGGGTGGAATGTTATGCTTTGAATGAAAGTGTCTCCCAAAAAGCTCAATGTGTGAGACAATGCAATCCTTGAGGTGAAATGATTGGGTTAAGAGAGCCTTAGCTTGGTCGGTCAGTGAGTTAATCCCTTGATACGTTTGAACTGCAAATGAAGGCAGTTCATTGGAGGAAATGGAGGAAGTGGGTGGTTGGGCTTGCGCTCTTGGGGTGTATCCTTTGTATCTGGTATAGTGTTTCTCCCTCTGCTTCCGGAAGTCATGATGTTCTGCCTCACCTCCAGCCCCCAGGAACGGAGCTGGCCATCTGTGGACTAAGACCTCTGAAATTGTGATCCCCCAAGTAAACTTTTCCTCCTAAAATTGTTCTTGTCTGGCCTTTTAGTCATAACAACCAAATGTCTTACTAAAACACTTTTGGTTAAGATGAATAAAGGTGATTCTTCTATCACTCAGTGATTCCATGGAAGATTTAGCAGGTTAGGAATGCACAAGGTAACGTGCAGAAAAATTCGCTCCAATGTCCATCCAGCAGTGTCTTCTTCTATGATTAATTCTGACTCTTTTTTTTGTTTATTCACTTCTTTTTAATTTACTTCCTCTAAGGAATTTTTTTCTCAGAATGCCAGTCGTTTGCAATCATCACAGCTTCGACGGAACTTTGGTCTTTGTACAGCTTTGTTCTGTGTGTGTATGATCAGCTGGGCTTTGACAAAGAATGTCCTTTAGTGATGTGGGTGGGTTGATCTGGCAGGAGCTGCTGGTGATATACAGGATTTTACTGGGGACATTTAATTGTGTATCCTTCCCAGAAACAGTGTCTTTTCTGTGTAGTAAATGCTGTTCGTACTGTTCTAATCTTGTTTATTCCCTTAGACTTAATAAGTCTATTGTAGAGGAGAAAAAAATTCTCTCTACTCTCTGAGGTTTAATAATTGAGTCCACATAATGAATGGACAGATTAACAGGCAAAGAGGTGTACAGATGTGTTACATGTGTTAAGGCATCATTACATGAAGGAAAAGTGAAAACCCCCAAATCCAGAGGGTCTTGGAGCTCAGTCACCCTCCTAAAAGAGGAGAGGTGAGGGAGGATGTGGGCCAATTACGGGAGAAAGATGAACACTGGAAGAGGTGAATGGACCCCCAGACCTGCAGAATAGGTGATGGTGTCACCCCACATTCCTCTCTTCGGCATCAGGTCCTCTGGTTGATAAGATTCCTGGGACAGGATTCATGACAATTGAGTTGAAGGAAAGGGCTTGGGCATCTGAGGGCTGGTGGTGGCAGACGACATGGAGGGTGAGGGAACAAATATAAAGAGAATAAAGTCTGTCTGGTCATGCAGGTAAGAAGTCTCATAAGTAATAAAGTTATTTTTATTGTAACCCTAGTCTGACATGGATACTATTAATGTAGATTTCTTTTATAGAGATGAAGTTCTTTTACAAAAGAGCAGCTTTTCCAAGTCTTTCCTGTTCAGTTTACAATATGCCAAACAGTTATATTTTGGGGTATCATATTCTGGTTCTTCTATGGTCATGTTTTCAGGTGGTGTATCCTGAGCTCTGACACTATTTTGTGAATTTAATGCATGGCATGAAAATAGCTATGTTTGAAAATTATCTTTCACTTTACTATAAATAAGTTAATAACAGATCTGACAATTATTTAAATGAGTATATCCCAATCTCCCAGCCGTCCTGCACCCCTACCTTTCCTTGTCTTTACAGTTGACATGGGCATATGAGAAGACACTGTAAATTGTAATAAAAAGGAAGGAGGACAATGAGAATGTTTTCTTCTGATTGGGTGGTTCCACAGAACAGTTTCACATAGAGGGCTTTTTCAAACACAGATTGCTGCGGCCAGCCCTACCTGTGCCCTCTGCTCCCAGAACTTCTGATTCAGAGGTCCGGAGGGGGTGGTAACTTGCATTTCTGCCTAGCATCTAGGTATATGGATTTTGCTAGTCTGGAGACCATACTTTCAGAACCATTTCTCTCAACTGAATAAGGTATTGGACGAACTGAAATTCTTCTCTTAACTGCTTATTTTTCTCTTCTGTGCTTCCTGTGCTTTTCCAACCCACTCCCTTCTCTAAGTGAAATCACCCTCTGCAAACATATCAGGATAATGTGGGGGAGCACGTATTCTCAGATGTTGCCACTTCAGCCCCTCACAGTTCTCCCTGCACCCCTAACAGGCATGCACATGTCCCTTTTGGGCTGATTGGTAGGTCTCCCACTACGTCCCTCACTCAGTTCCTCATTCTCTTATGGATTCCTTTGAGAATGACAATCCTGGGGTTACCCAGGAACTCTCTTTAAAGTGAATTCTAATGTTTTTTTCCACTTTATCTTACACAAAAGCAGATGAGATGCCTGAACATTTCCTGTATTTTCCTCATAACTGTAATGCATAGATTGGGACTGAACCCAGGGTGGATCTTTCCCTGGGGGAAGGATAATGAATTTTTGATGTGTCCTTTTAGTTTCTTTTCTTAGGCTTCTGTATCTTTTTGTTTGCTTTTTATTTTGTTTTATTTTTGAGATAGGATCATTTGTTGCCCAGACTGGTTTCAAACTCGCAGGCTAAAGCATCCCTCTGTCTCTGCCTTTAAGTATCTGGGCCTCCAGGCTGATGCCCTTGCTCCACATCTGCCTTTATACTTTAATACAGGTGACTGTAATCAAATAATTGAACAGAAGAACAAATATGGAGAAATAAAATCAAGCAAACCTATTGCAGAGAGACAGTCATTGTGCTGACATCTGGGGTCTCACATCCTGCAGTTTATATAGACTACGAAGCCTTCAGAGCCTATAATAAGATGTAATAAATAATGGATTGCTGAAGATTTTAATAACTGCCAGCAGCAAACAAGTGTGTCTCCAAACCTTCCTCTTTCAACACCATAACTGCACAAAAGGCAGGCACCACTACTGCTCACTGAGAAAGCAAAACTTAGAAATTTAAATAGCTTGCTCAAGATCCTTTCATTAGTTGATGGTGCATTTGTGTTCAAATTTTTTTTTTACTTCATCATTTTATTTTTTTATTAGATGTATATAGAGATACAATCGATGGGGAAACATTATCAAACCATCAATAACCAATGTATATATACTTAGTTATCCAGGGCTAATGCCGAATCATGGATGCCCAGCTTGGGTTTCCCCTGTTACTGTTTACCCCAGAAGAACTCTTGTGTTAAATGGGCATCTCGTGGAGGAATGAGATCTGCTTCTAAGATGGTTCCCCCATATTCCCACTCTCCAGTCTCCTAGGAGTTCTTCCTACACCCTCCACCCTCTCCATCCCCCTCCCTATGCCTCCAAGTAACCTAGGGAGTCATCGCCCTATTGCGTTGAGAATCATACAATTTGAAGTTATTGTTAGCTTAGCCGTCTAACCTACTGCTTCCCCATGTATTCTAGCTTCCACAGATGAGAGATACCATTCGGCCCTTGAGTCTCTGAGATTGGGATACTTCACTGAGCATAATTCTTTCCATCTCCATCCATTTGACTGCAAAATCCATAACATCGTCTTCTCTAATGGCCGAGTAGAATTCCATTGTACATATAAGTACCAAAGTTTTTGTACCCACTCATCAAATTTGACCTGTTCCAAAGCTCATCTTGTTCTCAGCTGTATCATGCAAAGGTCACCAGGGCTTTTTCTTAAAGCCAGAATGGAAAGGGGAAATAATTCTTCTCTGGGAAGCTAGGTGTTTCCCATGTTCAGTGATTTAATAGCAAATGCTAAGAAAATGAATCATAAATATCAATAACATTTATTGTGGGCTAGCTCTACCTGAGGCTGTGTGCTGTGTGTGATTTTTCTCATTTAATCCTCAGAACAGCAATATGATATAGGTTCCATGATCACCCCCATTTTTACGGATGGAGAGAATGAGAGTCAGATTAAATACGTTACCCAGGGTCTGTCCACAATACATTAATATCCAGATGAGTGACAGTGCCAGGTCACAGTCCATTTGGGTTGCTATAACAAAATACCTTAGACTGAATAATTTGTAAATAACAGAAATTTATTTCTCACAGTTCTGGAGGCTGGGAAGTCAAGGTCAAATCACCAGCAGAGTCTGTATCTTGAGGAGGGTTGGTTCAAGATTGTACCTTGTTTTGTCCTGATTTGGTGGGTGAAGCAAAAAGGAATAACCCTCAAGCCATATTATAAGGCCACAAATCCTGTGGTGAAGGCTCAACCCCTGTGGCCTAGTGGCCTCCCAGAGGCCTAACTTCTTAAAACCACTACCTGGGGTTTTAGTTTCCAGCATGTGAACTTTGGAGGGACTGGTGCATTCAAACCATAGCAAACCCTAAGCTTATATTGTGAGAACGTAACAGGCTCACTGACCAGTCCATGAGATTAGTCCAGTTCTAGCTCTGGCTCTGCCATCTGTCAGGTCAAAACTCACATTGGCATAGTGCTTTGTAGCTTTAGAGGCTTTTGTACACATTTCATATAAAATGCATATCAAAGGCTCAGCTGACCACAGATGAACTTGGCCATGAATCCCTGGTCGACTGGCAGGTAGATTGGGACCTAGATGACTTAGCAAGATGTTGGTTAGGATGAACTGGCTGCATTACACAAGATTTCTCATCTTCCCAGCGGGCTAACTGGGATGAATAGCCTTTCTAGTCTAGATGTGAAAAAGGCATGCAATCAAGCGTGTCAAATTACGTTGACCCAAATGAGTCCTGCTATTCAAGTGTTGGGGAAATAGTCATTCTGATGGAAGAGACTGCAAATCAAGTTGTAAGTGTGTGGATTCATAAAATGGAAAAATTGGGGCTGTACTGGAGATCAATATATACTCATCCCATCTCCTGCCCACTGTAATGTCTCTGAAGTTCTTCTGATAACTGATGCTGTCATAGACTGGCTTCAGCTCAGACTGCCATCAAATTCACCCAGAAACAATTTATGTTTGCTTCTGACAGTCCCCTGGAGCATGCCCAGCCTCAATTCTCCTGGAGGATTTTTAGACCAACAGGTAGCATGAATTCAGAGTTCTAAGGTCCTTGGATGTAGCCTGTTGTTCTACTGTGAATGGATCTTTTCTCTCTCTCTCTCTCTCTCTCTCCATTGTCTGTAGAAGTAGAGACAAACAGGTTTTATGGCACCCTTTTCTTTGGGGAAAGTCTTTCCCTCCTTTTCTTCACATTGCGGTCATAGCTTTTATGGCCCTTTAGTATATCTATTTTACACAGGATTTTCTTTCCAACTTTCCACTTTGGGTGACTTTTCTTTGTAGTGGAACAGAAAATAATGCTGAGTCTTAACAACCAAAGTCATCTTAGTTAAAATATGGTCTACCTCTTTTAAAGATGAGATGCTTGAGACAATGAGTTGAATGAAATCAACAAAGGTCAACGAGACATGGTGTCAATTAGTAGAAGAATGTAAACTCAAATACTCTAAAACACTGCCATTGCTGAATTCATGGAAGTAAATATTTAATTTAAAACATGCACTGGAGTTCAAAAATCTCCTTACATTGTGCCTTTTATTACAAGTTGTTTGAACAACGCTTTCTGACAGTAGGTGGGAGTTATAAATAGTTTAACATATAATTCATGTATAAAGGATCAAAAATAAATAAATAATAAGCTTCATCTTCCAGACAATACTATTATTAGTGACCTAATTTAATGAGGTCAATAACATATGCAGTACAATATTCACAATAAGACCATTAAGAAAGACTTTCCAACAGTTTTTTAATGTTTCCACAATTACCCCAATGTGGCTGTCACCATCCTCATATAAAGCAAAGTGCCCTGTAGGCCTATCCATCACTTTATTTTTTGTCCACTAGCTATTTCTATATGCTAAATTATTTACTATTAAGAACAGATGCACCCATTCCTAATTCATACAATTCATATTAATAGGCAACTAATAAATATTAATTAGAAGATAATGAATTTAAGCCCCAATAACATGAACATTTTTTATTTAGATGTGAAAATCTATGATGTTAAAATCTTCATATTTAGCTCTTAATTTTGCAAAGAATTACCTTGTTGCCCTAAGATATTGATATTTTTTTCATCTAGCTGTCTAGTTTAGGAATATTAAACATTTTTTTAATTCCATGCAAGTGAGATAAGCTCTGAAATATTTGCCAATAAAGAACCACAAGTTTTCCTCAAGCTGTAAAGCAGCAGTGGGATATTAAATATTTAAAAACCCCACGAAGTTTTTTCTCTGAGCTGCCAACCCTTTCTAAAGAAACGTATTAAAAGAATTCCCTCTAGTCTCTGTAAGAGTCCCACGTTTCATGCATAAAGGTAATACCTTCTCCTCTGTACTGTAAATAAATCTGAAATTTTATCTTCCTGAATATTCCAAAAAGTAAACATATGATGCTTTTTATAATCAAGCTATAAGGAGGTCCCCAAATAGATTTTCACGATGTACAAATAACCAGGCGTTAGTTATTGGAAAGTGCCATATGTTTCTCAGTCTGGCACCTTGTTATGTTGGTTTTTAGTTTTCTTCCAGTTGGAGATGAGCATGTCTGACTGTAATATTAATAAATAAGACAAATAGTTCAGTGCTTTTTTAATTTCTTAAATTCAACAGATTTTGGAGTTGACATATGTTATATCCATATTTCATTTTGGGTAAATAAAACAGTGATCTGCTAATGGATAAACATTTTTTCAATTATTTTTTGACACTAAGATTCTCTCTGAATTGTCATTTCCTTAACAATTTTGGCCTTACTTTTTTCTGCTAGCCCCTTACTTGGTAGTTCTTTTTCTTATATTTTTTGTACAGTGTTACTTTAACTCAAGGATGCGTTTCATTCAGCCTCAAAGTATGATTGAAATATTAAATATTAAGCTGCTATTTTCAATGATCATTCATTGGTTTCAATGACTTGTAAGTATTTATCTTTCAGAGATAAACTTTCAGGCAACTTATTTTACCCTTAAAGATTCATTTTTGATTCTAACTTCATATATTTTTAGCTTAAAGTCTTGAAGATTATTTCTGCTCAACATATAATTGGTGTTATAGTAGCATAAAGAGTAAGGATAGAACTAAAGGTTTACTTTGCAATTTTTTAATATTTTACTTGCCTGAAAAATTCTATAATTAAACCAAAGAAGAAGCACAATGCTTTTTAGTTTCAAGAACTAAATGAAAAATCTACTTAATACACAAAAGAAAGATGTTGTAAAAAAATAAGTTTGTTGTGTTGATTTGAAAGTTGCAGAACCAGCGGCTGGAGCAGTGGGCTCAGTGGTTATGGCGCTTGCCTGGCATGCACAACTACTCGAGTTCAAATCCCAGCATCAGGTACACAACCAAGTGTTGGAACAATGAAGGCCACACGAAACACTAAATAAAATTAATTTCAGAATTTATATATATATATTATATAATTTCATTAGAAGCTTGTTTGATTGTTCAACAAATAAATTTCTGAATTAGAATAAAAAATTGATTCTCTCTCTCTCTCTCTCTCTCTCTCTCACTGTCCCTCTTTCTTAAACAAAAAAAAAGAAAAGAAATATGCGGAACCAGCTCAGTGTAGAGTTATTCTGAAAACTCTAGTTTGTGCTTAATCCTTTCAGATGCAAAGTGAAAGTAAGTCTGTGTGGTGGTCTCCAAAGATGGTGCCTGTACCTGCCTGACATTCCTTCCAAATGCGTGGTTTAATTCTTAGCATCCTGGGCTGGATTTGTGATCTTAGCATCAATAGAACATGACAGAAGTGACATTGTAGCTCTTCTGAGCCCAGCTTTGGAGAATAGAGGGCTTCCTGTTTCTTTCTTTTGGACTGCTCCTTTCTGGAACCCAGCTGCTATTCTATGAGCATCCCTAGGAACGGCACCAGCTCTCAGCTGGTGGCCAACATCCATTTGGACCTTGCTGCCATTATCCCTATCTGGACGTACAAATAAATAAATACATAAAATAATAATTAATTAATTAAAATACCCCAATGCATCCACGTGCATCAAGGCATGTGACTGGTGTTAGCATGTGACTCAGAGCCAAGGGAAGGTTGAACTGAGGGACTTGGATACCAGTGCACCTGGGAGCGTGTGAGACATGTTTTACACTGCTTGGTTTCCATCATGAATCTGAGAGCACTGTGTTGTGATTCTACAAGGAACATCCTGATCAAGCTTTCAAGATTGAAGTGTAATGGTTTGGATGTAAGGTTCCCCCAAAACCTCGTGTGTGAGACAATGAAAGAAGGTTGGAGGAGAAATGACCCCAGTGACCCCCTTGGTTGACTTGTTTATTTCCTAGGTGTTCAGATTGCAAAGAATGATACTCAAGGCCGTATACCCAAGGAGACACGTCTGTACCCAGATCTGAACTCATGGGTCTGGATGGTGCCTGAGCATGGTTCTCTAAAGAATGGGGATATGGGGTCTTAGAAGATGGATGGGGACAAGTGCATGTGGGAAGCATATATCAGCCAAAGACAGATTGTAATTTTCTTTGATTTTTTTTTTAAAGAGAGAGAAGGACAGTGAGAGAAGAGAGAGAATCAATTTTATTTAGTTTTTCATGTGGCTTTTGTTGCTCTAACACTTTGTTGTGTACATGGTGCTGGGGTATGAACCCATGTTCTCGTGCATGACAGATAAGCACCTCAACTGCTGAGCCACCATTCCAGCCCCCCAGATTGTAATTTTCAAAGAGTAATTTCCAATCCACATGCTTTTCCAGAACCTTAGTATTCTCCTTTCAAGAGAAGATTCTGCGTTCTCCTTGACTGGGTAGGCCTTTGGGATAGTCATGACCAATAGTTGTGGCAAGTGACTTGCTACATAGCTTTGTGAGACCTTCTCAAATTTTTAAGGAGACCTTGTCTCAAAAAAAAAAAAAAAAAAAAAAGACTGGGATGGAGCTCAGTGATTTAGCACCCTTGGATTCAATTCCCAGTTCCAAAAGAATACAGTATTTTTCTATACAGTTTTAGTCTATTGTTGAGAGACAGATCCTCTTGTTTCTTGATTTTTCAGGTCTTTTGTATTTTTATTTCCCTCTTTATTTTAAAGTTTCTAATCAACAAGAAACAAAATATTAAAAATAGGCAAATGGTTCTACTTCTTCCTTTCTACTAAGCTGCCACCCCTTCACTGCCAGCCTTAATGTCAGTTTTACTCTGCATTCCTAAGGGGTGACAGGCTGAACACCCAAGCCCAGTCTCTTCTTTTTTCTCTTCTCAGTTATTTTACAGAGGCTTCCTTCTTTCTTTTGCGTAATATATTCTGTACCTAGGCAAATCCTTCTCACCTCCCCACCGTACAACCCTTCTTAGAAAGGCAACCTCAGACACCAAATCAGTATGTCTCCGGTTGATTTTTTAACAGGATATTTTCAGGTCATCAACTTTTCTGATGAAAGTAGTCCACTCCTATAAGAGAACCACTCCACCCACCCACACACATTCCCTGCAAGGAAAAACATTTTAATTCCTATTGTTGAGATAGTAACAAGATTTTCTTAAATTACTTCTCATGCAGTTCGTTCATAATGGTTTCTTTTATTGACCTGGAGGTTTGTCTGAACTGATAAAAATTCTTCTTTACTAAAATCTCACCACAAATTTTAATGATGTCAAGACATCTGAAGAAAGATTTTGAAGAGCAGGAGTCTAGGCATGGAGATGTGTTCTTTCTATTCACCTAACTGTCCCAGCGAGGGGGGCTGGTGTGTCCTGTCCTGGACCTGATGCTCACTCGTGGGTGGATTTCTGATCTCAGTGGTGGTGTGATGTTGTTCATTAATTCTTTTGTTAACGGCTGCTCCTGGCTATTTTACTCTTTAAATAGACGATTTTGTGAAGTACATTGGCCCCTGGAACTATTAACAGTAGGAAGTGCCTTTTAAGAATTTAAAAATTGATTAGCACACCCATAGAGATCTGACTTAAAAAAAAAACCTTACAGAACAAAAAATAAAATGAAGATATTATAACAGGAGGGAAGTACTTTTCTGTAATAAAATCAACATGAAATAAAAGCTCAAAAATTAGTGAAGTCCATTAAGTCATCAGGGTATTATTGTTCATGGATTATCGGTATGAGGCAAAACTTCAGACATTCAGTGGCAGGCACCAAGATCAACCCAGTAATGCCAGAATAAACTTAAATTATATGAAAAGTTTTATATATTGAGTTGAATAGCCAGTAAATCTATCTGAAAAAATTTAAAGCTATTGCAGTTATAAAAATCTAATATAACCAATTATATATCTTTAGTTATTCAACTACAGTGATTGTTTTATTATGGGCAAAATTATGATAAATCACCAAGTTGAGTTCAAAACAGGAGATGGAGCTTTATTTCACCAGCTCGCAGGCCAAGGGCAGACTCCAGGTCTGTACCCATTGACCCCTCCAAGAGTTAGAGCAAGTCTTTTATAGGTCAAAATCATAAGTGATAATCACAGGTAACAGTTATTATGCTTCAAAACCACAAACAAAAATCATGAGATTCCAACATTGTAAAGAAACAATGAAGTTGGTCAGGACAACCCCAAGGGAGTACAGTTTATAGAGTGATTACTAATGTCTGGATAATCATTTTCAGCTATAGAACCAGGTACAGGAACAGTATAAGAATAGATGTTGTAATGTTGACTATTTTAGTTTGCCAAGGTGCAGTTCTAAGCAACTGTTGGTGGGCACAGAAGTGGGGTTTTCCCATAGGAGAAGCAGTCCCTTTCCAACATGGAGTCCCAGTGTAACATGAAGTCTATCTTATCATGGTCTATATAGCCTGGCCCATAATGATTTGATGGGGTGTTCAAAAGGGTAGGTGTTTTGCAAAAGTAATTTTTTGGAGATACACAGAAACTGTGAAGTATTTGTTCCCTACTAATGAGGAAAAAAGGAATAAAAATTATCTTCCAAGTACAAAAAAGAATTATCTTCCAAATATTTAAAATTAAAAATAAAGTTGGCAGATAAAACGTGAAAGCAGATTGAAAGTGAAATAAATCAATTTCTTGGTTAATTTGCTAAAACATCCAGCTCTCAATCATAGAGAGAAGCTTATTTGAAAGAACTGGGACCTTTGAGTAGATAGAGGTCATTTCTGTATTAAAGAGGACAATACATTATTTGTAAAATGCCACTCTTTATACATGCGTATGATGTGTTTCTTGAAAATTAATGATTGTCTTTAGAAATAGCTGTTGTCAGTCCCTGTGGGTTTTGACAACACGGACTGTACCATACCACATTCATTATTGTGGTATTAAAAATACATCAGCGCAACCAAAAAGTGGATGAGAAATGTTTCCCTGTAAGTTAGTATGCACCAGTGGGAAAAAAGAAGCATTTTATTTCAGAAAAGGCGAAACAGTAAAGGATGATGTAAACAAGAGTTTGTTAAAAAATAAATACCTTAGTTGGAAGTAATCTTAATCCCTTAACTTGAAATTTCTTCTCATTATGCAATGAATTGACTTTTTTATTGTGTTCTCTCATCCAGTTTCAAATTCAGAAGTGTCTTCTGAACCCTCTAATCAGAATTAGAGAATAAAAGAATGAGAATCGCCTTTTAAACATTATTTGGATATAGGTTGTACATGAGTTACATCCATGTTAATGAAGTAATTTGTTAACCAAAGTGCTTTATTCTTTAAACATGTTGTAATGATTATCACATTGGCCACATGTGAATATCAATTTTCTTCTTAATACCAGAGAATATTTGAAATCAAGGGGAAAGAGAGAGACAATGAAGTGGGAAAATGCTGTGTGTATGTACTTGACTTCTCCAGATAAACAGAATCAGTAGGATCATAAGAGATTCTCTACCCATCTAGGGAACTGGATAGATAGATATAGATATTTAGAGAGATTTTTCATGAGGAGTTTGCTTATATACTTATAGAGGTTGAGAATACCCCTATTCTCTCTCTGCAAGGTGAAGACCCAGGAATCCAGTAGTGTAGCTCCAGATGTTCAAGGACAGGAGGAGCCAAATGACCCAGGTCAAGTAGAAAGAGTGAATTTATCCTTCTTCTGCCTTTTTTGTCTAAGTTCCCAATACATTGGGTGTTGCCCACCTGTGTTGGTAAAGGCAAGTTTCTTTACCCATTTTACTTATTTTGATGTTAATTTCTTCCAGAAACACTCCCATAGATGCACCCATAAGTAATATCTCACCAGCTACCTGGGCATCCCTTTGCCCAGTCAAGTTCACACATAAAATTAATCATCATAATGTAGAAGATAGACACACAAGTAAAATGATAGATTCAAAGATAAAGATGTGAATATAAATATTTCTTGATAACATAACAATGCCCAGTGTTTATTCAATGCTTTTTATAGCATCAATGAGCTCCATACTTTTGGTACATATGCAACTACATTAGGTTTTTTTTTTAATCATAGCAGTATAATTATTATACCTGTTTCACAGGTAAGCCCAACGATCAAGGGAGGGATTAATGGACTTGTGCACTGTCACACAACTAACAAATGGTGATTGGTTATTTGAACTCAAATAGTTTGAACCCAAATTCTAAAGTTTCAGATTAGGAATTTACGGTATAGCAGAGGCAGAACATGAGCAGCAACTATGATTGCAAACTAGGATTCTCGAGCAACTGGTGAAAACTGAGTAAGTCGTATGTCTAAGATAAACCTAGGAAGAGCCCTTACTGAAATACATAAGATACTGGGCAATTTTACCCTTTCAGTTTATGTGCTCTTGTTTTTCTGCTTTGTTTCCTTTATACAAATCTGGGTATTGATTTGAAACCTTATTTACCTGGTAGAGAACAGTGCTCTGCTCTGAGTTCCAGGACACCAGGGAAGTCTTCCACCAAGAGCAGAGTCCCTCTCTCCTGTGTGACATTTTGTATTTCCTTGTCCTCACATTTGTTCTCCCAATTCTGAAACTTGAAGTTGCAATGATTGTTGAGATAGTGACCCTTTTGCAATCCCGGTGAGAGTGACAGAAAGGTGACAGAACAGAGAATGAGCAGGTGAGCTGCTGGAGAGCCCTCTGTGGAGGGTGGCATAGATTCAGGAGAATCCTCAGAGCATTTCGTAAAAGGATACCAGGCTATTTGATCACAAAAGCTTGCAAATAATGATTAACTCTATTTATTGGTCAACAACTGCAAATATCAGAGGTTAACTTCAATAACAGGCTTAGAAAATGTCACCATCCCTCCCATTTCTTGCCAATCTTCAGAAGGGTTCGGAACTTTTATAAATTTTATTATAATAAATGTCTTCCCAATTTTATAATAGAAGGAGCAAGCAGTCAAAGGCTGGGTTTTCTGTCACTTTCTGTCTAAAAAGGCTTATAATCATAGGAGTCTGTGGAGGAGAATTGGATTTTATTAAATCAGTAATATGATAATAATAATATATTTATTGGTATTATGGTAACACTAATAATAGCTAACATATATTGAGTCCTTATTATGTGCTTCTGGGAACTGTGTTCAATTAATACACGTACATTCATCATCTCATTTAATCTTTACAACAGCACTCATAAGTGTTCCTAGGAATCTTCTTACTGATGCACCTTAAGTTTTAAATAACTTCTTTTAAAAAGCCTCACCTTTTTTTTTTTAAGAAGGAAGGATAGCAAGAGGGAGCAGGAAAGAGAAAATCAACTTTATTTAGTTTTTCATCTAGTTTTCGTTGCTAACACTTAGTTGTGTATGTGGTACAGGGGTTCAAACCTGGGTCCTTGTGCATGCCAGGCAAGTGCTGTAACTACTGAGCCACCACTCCAACTCTTTAAACTCACTATCTCATATTAGGTCCTGTGTTCTTATTAGTGTCTAAGAAAAGGGTAAAAAGTCCAACCATTACCTGAATGTTTGGACAATTTCCTGGTTACTTGATGTGTTAGTTTGCTACCTAAGTCCAAAGACTGCTACCATGTGCATTGTTGGTCTGCTTGGGCTACTCTAACAAAATATCACACATTGGGTGGTTTAAACTAGAGAAATTTGATTTTTTGTGCAGCTGTGGAGTTTGGGTGTCCAAGATGTAGGTGTGGCCAAGTTTTGCATATCCGAAGGGTTCTCTCTTTGGCTTGCAGACGGCTGCCTTCTCTCTGTGTGTGCGTGCATTCCTAATGTGTCTGTTTTCTTCTTGTAAGGACACAGTCACACTAACTTAAGAACCTTCTGTATCGTCATGTTTAACCTTAATTATCTCTTTAAATCCCAATCGCCAAATATAGTAATGTGTTGAGTTGTGCTTGGATTAGGACTTCAATGTATGAACTTTAGAAGGACATAAATCAGTCCATAACACTTGTCACATATATGAGGTCCCTCAGAGACTGAGTTTCCAGTTTTGTATAGTTATCAGCAATGAATAGGTAGATGTCAGCTTTGTCTGTGATGTTAGGATAGAATTACCATCATTCGTTAATTCATTCAATCAGAACAATATAGAAACCCATGCTATTGTTCAAAGAAGGACCAGGAGATAAAACAGGACATGTCATGATAGACAGCGGATAAAAGTCTGTAAAGTACCTCAATTGTTACAAAAGGTTTGGGAGTTTTCTAATGATGCAACAATCACCCCTTTTTATGGCCTCTGCTTTTTAAAGTAAATTCTTTAGAGAACAAAAAGTCTGCAGTAAGAATAAAAACACTGCAAGCGAACTATATATTCTCAACACTCTGAGCTCCCTTCTTCATTCCCTAATCTCTGAAACTGTTCATTGTTTTGTAAGGAGGTGGCAGAAGTACAGAGAAATCTGCTGGGCATGCGTTTATGGAAAATAAGTCATTGTTATGACTGTCCTGAATCTAACTTTGGGACAGCTGATAAAATAAGTAGTCCAGAGCAGTGCAGCTTGGATTGCATTCTGAAGCAGGCAAGTTTTATAAAATATTGCATAAATGTTACAAATACATTGGGAAAATTCAGTGATGTACTCTGTTTTAGTTTTGAAGATTTGGTACAAATGTAAAGGATCTGCAGAATTCTGTAACAAAATACCATTTTATCAGTGTTTTCAACAAAACATAACATCTATTTATAATTCCCCAAATTTTTCCTTGGGCCCAACAGGAGAATAACATGCCATATAAATACTTTCAGTGAACTTGACTTTGTTCTTGACCCAGTAGCGATGCTTAAAAGGAAGAGAAATGGTAAATCAAGTTTAGCAGAAGGTATGAATGGAAAACAAAAATGACAAATCTAGTTTTGAAAAATGATGGAGCAAGGATTACAGCAAGACCTGTGGTACATATCTACCATGGAGTTCTACTCAGCAATTAGAAGCAATGATATTGCAGCCTTTGAAGGTAAATGGATGGCTATGGAAGAAATCATGCTGAGTGAAGTCAGCATAACCCAGAGAACCAAGGTTCACTCATCTGTGGAAGCTGGAGCTAGACCCTGGCCATTGAGAAAGGAGGTCTATTATCATGTTCTAAATCTGGATAAGGTATAATGTCATACAACCTATTACATTTTTAGAGATGTATTGGGAAAGTGGGGGGAGGGATAAGGGTGGGTAACTGGGTGGGGTCTCTTGGGGATAAATCTAATTTTCAGAATTTAAATATTATTTCATTAGAAGCTTGTTTGATTATTCAACAAATAAATTTCTGAATAAAATTTAAAAAAGAAAAAGAAAAAGAATAAAAGCAGACAGAGGAATAATAAAATACACACACACACATAAATGGCCAATTACAGCTGGAACAAACTTGACAGCATCATTAGCAGAAACCAAAGACTTCTAGATCCACATATCCACTCAGCAGAGATGCAGCTATATGTAACCATGTGTTCTTCTTGCATGTAGTCTCTCATTTTCTGGCAGGCTGGCCAATGCTTTAGTCATGGTGGTGACAGGATTCAGGATGATGGGGGTGTGCAAGGCTTTTTGACGTTTGCACTTCTGTTTGAAACCATCAGTTTTGCCACATTCTATTGGTCAAATTAACTCAGGAGGCCACCCCAGTCTCAATGGGTAATGAAAAGAAGCTATCCAATGTGAAAAGCTACAAAAATCAAAGGAGAGATGAGGGGAGGAGGAAAATTGAGACGATTTTCATAAGCATTCCATCATGCATGCTTTGAAACTTGGCCTCGTTCCTCTCTGGCTACTCCTGGAAGGTTCTAGAACACAAACAAATCCAAAGAATGTCAAATGGTGCACTGGCAGTGGGACATCGTTCCACCCTGTCCTTGAAGAGGTTTCAGTTGATTGAACCCAGACTCTGTGACTAGGGACAAAGATTAATGATGCTCTTATTTTAAACTTTAAGAGCAATTTACTAATAATAAAAATGGAAAGTCACCTGGAGTGCAATGTGAAACACACAAAAGACAGAAATCTAGGACAAAAATAATGCACATGCTGGTAGAAAATAAAATTTAAAGCTAGAGGCAGAATTTGGAGGCAGAAAGAATAACACAGCAAAACCTAAAAGAGAATCAGACGCATTATCCCCGAGGCACAAGCAAATTAAAAATTTGGTTGAAAAGCAAAGCTTATTACAGATTCTGTGCTGCATCCTCCAAGCAGGGATGTTGCTCTGACAGTGTGAGCACTTTAGCAAACGTCATGGATTCAGATGAGTGCTCTTTGTCCTCTCAGAATCACCATCCTCTCTCTATCACTGAGATCTGTGAAGAGCACATGCAGAATATTAACACTTTTACTGGTCATGTAAAATCACTATGGGGAAGATTAAATCTGTTCATTATTAATAATCAGAATGAATCGCATGCACTTCATTTTCATTTAATCAAAAACTGCATGCTTGGGCTGGGGGTGGGGCAGTTCAATGGTAGAGCACTTGTTTAATATATGTGAGATTCTCGGTTTGACCCAGCATAGGGAGAAAAATAAGAAAAAAAAAAAAGAAGCTTTAAAGAGATCACAAAATTTTCACTTTGTTTTTTAATGTGGTCAGGGAACAAACATTTTTTTTCTGGTTTTGGGTTAGGCAAATCATGAAGGCAGTACAATATTCCATTAGGAGAAAATGCAAAAGAACCTAGAATAACTAAGATTACAAAGCACAACATTATTAATAAAATTACTCAAGAATAGAAGAGCATATTATATAGAAGAAGATAACATCACAAGATGACAAAAATGAGAACATAGTCTCAGAATAAGAAAGAGGATGCACAGTGTAGCATGAAGGAATCTGAAAAGGAAGCTGTGACGAGTGATAACTTATTCCAAAAGTATTTGAATGCCAGAAATTTGAGATATTTTTTTACTGTTGAGAAGCACCCTCTGCCATGTGACTCATAATAAAAATTCAGTGCACAGTCCTTGTTTTTCACCTTTTGATAGAGTCTCATGACTTTAAATTTATTAAATTTGTTGTATACATATTTTTACACACCTTATTTCATAATTTGCCATAACACCCCTAGAGGCGGGGAGTTGGGTCTTATTATTTCTGTTCATGTGTATGTGCATGTTTGAGTTGGAGAAACTTGAACAACAGCATTTTTGGAGTGTCTTGTCTGATCCCAACTACATTGCATTAAATGTGTTGCTTCTACTTTTAAAATTTGGATCGGTTTTCTATTCAGTTGTAATATTGACTTGTAATAACAACAGGCTGGTTTTATTCATGGCTACTTAGAGGATTGTAGCTTCCCTTTAGAATAATATCATTCTCCTGCATGATCAATTCAGTGTCTCCAGGCTTCCTAGAAAACAAATTCCACACTCCTTAGCCTGAGTTGGTAAGGCCACACATTCTTCCCAGCCCTCCAGTTCCTATTCTACCACCTACCTGGACCCTAACATCTGTGGAATGTCCTCTTCTGCGCTCCCCAGAAGCACAGTCAGGGTAGATGATTCAGAATGCAAGGGATGGGACATCTTCATCAGTTCATATGTGGAATTGCTCTTCTACAAATGATAGGGAACCTGCCACAAGAAAGTGTAAACTGTCTTGTCCACATGGAGCTTTGGAAGTGATTTGGAAATAGCAGAGATGCAGTTTCCCAGGAAGCTGCTGCTCTTTCTGTGAAGGACTTGTTGGCTGGAAGTTGGGGATCACACTCTTAAGTCTAGGCATACATCTTGGAGTGGGAGGCTACTGGGTGAAAGTCTATGTGCCTGACAAAGATGGGTCTAGCTTTCCATCACACAAAACAGAACAAAAGAGGCTGGGATTTCATATTTTAATTTTATATATCTTCTCCATTTGAAGGGTGTATTTTGTTTGATGTCTGTAAACTTCTATTATTAGGTAGGGAAAGATCACACTAGATTTAGGGTCAGACAATCCTGGATATGCTTGGTTCTACCATCTGCCAGATGGATAAAGTTGGGTTGCCTTTCCCCAAATTAGTGTCTTTGCTATTAAATAGATAAAGTCAATTATCTCCCTAGTACAGTCATTGTGAAGATTAAACAAGATATACTAGTTAGAGATGACCATCTGTACAGTGATTTTTCTTATAATGCTTAGTTACTCAGGCTGAAGGATAATTGGAAAAGTATAATTTTTTTGTTTCATTCCCAAAGTAAACAAATAACAAAAGAAAGTCAAAAGAAAGAAAGAAAAAGAATACCCAACCCCCCAAAAGCCAACAACTAAAGACTCTGAGTTATGTAAAATTGATTTCTATTTCTATTTTTATCCATACCTTGAGCTTGTACCTTAATATCTATTCGAGGGCTTTAGGTATTAATAGATCAGTGCCTTGAGCATATCTTGAATGACTTTTGCATATTTAACCACTGCTGTTGGGATAAGGAGACTGGCAGCAGTAGAATCAGGGGACTGAGTTCAAAGTGTGACATGGAGGAGTTTAGACCGTAAGTCCAGTAGAATCCCAATAAAGAAAGAGACCCAAGAAGTTTTGATAATCTCAGGAGACATGATGGATACAAATTGGCTTAAAGCTGGACAGATGAAGTGGGTTCAGTAGCAGAGTACATAGAGAAGGAGGCGCTTTTTGTGATGAGAGGTGGTGTAGGGAAGAACAGGGATCAGAAGAGCACATACACAGCTGCTGAACTGTGATTATTCCTCATGAGCTCAGGACATCCTTAGATGCTTAGAGCACTAGGGTATGTGAGCATGCCTGCATCTTTGGTAGGCAGGGGAGATACAGACTACAGAGCTCTTCAAAACCAAGTGAGATTTAACTTTGATTTAAAAACACTAAGGAGACGCTATAGGTTCATCAGGAAAAAGTAGAACAATGAGACCTTTAATCTGTTGGCCATATACAGAATAAACTGGGTATTATGATTTGGATCTAGAACATTCCCCAGAAGCTTATGTGTTGAAAGTGTGGTCCCCAGTGCAGCAATGTCCAGAGATGGGGGCTTTTGGGAGTCATGAGGGCTTGAACGCACAAAGTGGATTAATCCATTGATAAC
>PVKS010021804.1:0-34653 GCA_004027875.1 Aplodontia rufa | reverse complement strand
AACCCAGATGTCCCTCACTGGATGAATGGATCCAAAAACTGTGGTACATATATACCATGGAATTTTACACAGCAATTAGAAACAATGATATTGCAGCCTTTGAAGGTAAATGGATGGCTATGGAAGAAATTATGCTGAGTGAAATCAGCTTAACCCAGAGAACTAATGGTCGATTGTCTCCACTCACCTGTGGAGGTTGGACTAGACCCTGGCCAGTGAGAAAGTTGGTCTATTACCATGTGTTAAATCCAGATAAGATGTAATGCTATACAACATAATCCTTTTTCAGAGATATTGTGGGAAGGGGAAGGGAGGGATAAGGGTAGGTAATTGGGGAGGGCACTCCTGGGGGTAATTGTAATATCCAGAATCTATACACATTTTATATTATTTTGTTGAAAACTTGTATGGTTGTTAAAAAAAAAAAAAGAATCTCAAAAAAAAACCCAACTTTTTAAAAAGTTTTTATGGCAGATAGATTGAGACATGGGTGACATCATTCCACTGCTATTTAAGAATGGTCAAATAAATGAGAGACTGTGGCTCTCAGCCTATTTCTGATCAGGATTAAAGAGGAAGTATAAAGACTATAAGAGCATCAGGGGGATACTCAGAAGGTGCTGTTGGAGCTCTCTCAAGCTGTGTCTACTGCCCATCCTTGGTGAGTCCTCTCACACGCTCAACTACGGTGAAGCTCAAGAGGAGGAAGTGAATTTAACAAAGTCAGACCATGTCTTCTATTGCATCTTTGATCCCTGCCCACATAGCAGTCTGCTAAGTGGGAACTTGGTGATTCCCTAACAACTTGCTGTTTTTCCTGATTGGTAAAACTTCATAGCGCTGTCCTACACAACTTTCTCTATGTGCACTGTCTGATATGGCAACCTCTAGAACTTGAAATAGAGCTAGTGGGTCTCAGAAACAATTTATCCTATTATTTAATTTGAATTAATTGAAATTTAAATAGTCACATGTGGCTAAGAGCTGCTGTATTGGACAAGACAGTGCTATAAAATAATTACTGCAAATTGGCTAGATACCTTATCCTTAGAAAGCTATTATTATTATTCCCATTCTTCGCCTGAGGATATCAAAGGTCAAAGGATATGCAGCTTGCCGAAGGTCAGAAAGCTAGCAAGTGGCACAGAAGAATTTTTTCTCAAAATTAGATGTACTTGACCTACAATCTTGCAATAACATTGAACTGCAATTCCCTTTCCTGAAAAAGAAGGCTTCAAGGCAATCATGAGCCTTTTGCAAGCTCCAGGATCTGGGTAAATAGCAATCAAAGGAAGCTGGCCATAGGTGGCATGATTTCCTTCAATAAAACATGTGGGAAAGTACTTTGCTTGGCTATGACAGCCTAACTTCCTTATTTTTAAAGCTACATGTTAATACTAATTATATCTGACACAACTCTCCTGGACTATGCTTTAAAACTTTTGTCCTAATCAGATATTAGTCACATGAATTCAAGGTGACAATATGAAATAAGACTTTATTAAACTTGTGCCACGTTCTATTATGCTGTCTAAGCTTTATTCTATCCTTTTTACCCTTTGCTGACAAAGGGATCCTAAATCAACAGGATCCTATCAAACTACACAAAAGATAAAAAATTTGGAATGTCAAGAGTGATTTGGAAACAGAGTTCAAACACATGACCTTTAGAAAGGGGAAAAAAAAAAAAGAGCAAGGCTTAAGGAACATAACATGCAGTCCTATTATAAATTTTTCTTTCTGGAATTCTCTGTAAAAATAGTTTCACACTATTACAATACTATAAACCCACTCCAAAATCTGCAAGCCTTGCTTCTGGATATTTGCATGTCCTGCACTCAAAATCAAACTTGCATTATCTCCCTAAATCTCTCCTTTATTCACAGTGATCCTTTGTGCAGCCCAAGGATGGCACAGGGGTATAAACTTACTGAAATCAGGATAATAACAAAACCAATATTCTTTGGTTTTCCTGTAGCCTTCCTATCACCAAGAGGATCTAAGATACATCTTAATATTGTCAACTTGGATAAAATCAAATAAATGAGTGTGATAAGCTGAAACATAAAGAAACAGGGTAAAACCACAAACTTTGAGGGCTAAGGTCTGGCTAAAAAAATGGGCCAAATGGATTATCCTGATATATAAAATCCATTTTTGGACCAAAGCTAATGGACTTTCTGGTTGGGAGAACTCCATGTGACGCTGAAACTAGTCTCAGCAAAGCCCTTCCTTACCAGTAATCTTCCAACACACCAGATCATCTTAGGGTCACAAATTCAGCTTCCCAGTCTGGCATCACATAAGCAAAGTGAATGGGTGGGGGTAGATAGTGGATTAAAGAGTCACAAGTTCCCAGACATGTTTCATTTGCCTCTCATCAAGGGGTGGGGTTTATATTGCCACTCCTTGAATCTGGTGAGCCCTGAGATTGCTCTGACTGACCGAATAGCATGTGTGACATTATGCAAGTCTCCGGGTATAGGCCTTAGGAACCTGACAATTGACGACTTCTACTTTTTGGCTTTTAGAACACTCTCCCTAGCATCTTGAGCCACCATTTTAAGCAGTCTAAGTACCCTGGGACCACCATAATAGAACCCACCTGCAGGCTCATGATCTACAGTCCCAGCTAGGGTCTGGCTTCATCCACCCCTGAAAGGGGCTAGATGTGCACATACAGTCATCCCATGAAGCAAGGTGTATCAGATGACTCCATCAATGACATATGGAATGGAAAAAAAATCACCCAGTTTGACCCTTCCTGACCCACAAAATCTTAAGAGAAAATAAAATAATTCTTGAATTACACCTTAAAATTTTGGAGTAGCTTGTTTATGTAGTAAAAGATAACCGGAACAGAGCATTTCTCTTTTCCTTGGTCCACCTGTTATTTGCACTACTATATAACAAAACTATGTTTATTAAATAGGAGGCCCTGCCCACCCACTCAATCATTACCATTTTTAATATACACATACCAATGAAACCAGAAGATGGTGGGTTTGGCTGAATCTTCTCCTTGGTATTCTCCTGGATAATGTCCCATAGCTGCCATATAAATTTAGGATGAAGTATGTAAAATGGTTGAGTTGGGTTTCTCTGACGATGCTGAATATACGGAGTGAATAGGTTGTAATCTGGCTTCTTATACCACTAAGGAAAAACACACACACATACACGCGATCAAGGACAGATGACTACAGTGTAAAAAGGAGACAGAATAGCATCCAAGCAAATGGATTTAGATGCTCTGGGGCCAGGTTGGGGCTATAAGGAGGACCATGACTTCTCACAGCTATCAATACTTCCTTGGGTACAAGTGTGAACCAAGACTAGGGCTCTAACCCCAGCAGGGATGATGCTTTGCTCTTTAGTAAAATGAGAGAGAAAGATAAATCAGGGGTTAGAAACTTTCTACAAAGGGTCAGATAATAAATACCTGAAGCTTTGTAGGTGGTCTCTATGGCCATTACTCATGGTGTCATGGAAGTAGCCATGGACAATAAATACTTATAAAATTGGCATGCTGCATTCTAATAAAACTTTATTGACATAGACAGGTGGAGGCCAGATTTGGCTAGCTATACTTTGCTGATCCCTGATCTTGAAGAGTGTATTTAAAAAGTGAGTTTTCCAAATTTTATCTACAGTGACAGAGTACATCATTGCTACCTGGGTCTGGGAGCAGGGCTATGAATCAACTGGGATAGAGTGACACAGGAACTCTTGGGGTGACGGAACTGTTCTTGATTATGATGGTGGATACATGAATGTGTAAAGTTGTTAATACTAATGAGAATGTATATTTACATTTATTGTAGGTATATTGAATGAAAAAGCAATTAAAGTTGATTAAAAAAAATACTTCAGAAGTGTGTCAGGTGCCACCACGAGATGGGATTTGGACAAGTTGTGTGGGGAGAGACTTAGTTTGAAGGGCCCTGAGAGCCCAATGCTTCCTTCAAGTAGATGTCACAGGTATACTATGGGTACACAGGAAAATCCCAAGTTATGGTCCAAAGGTGAAAAGGTTCTGCGGGTTTAAAAACTTTAAGAACGGCTGGATCAGAGATACTCTTTAATAATCTAAGCCCCCAAGCCAGGTGGCACAAACATAGAAGCAGGAGGAACATAGGACCAGAAAAGGAATAAGATCCTGTTGACAGGGCTGGATCGGTGGCTTGGCAGTTGCGGCGCTTGCCTGGCATGCGCATGTACACGGGTTCAAACCCCAGCACCCATGTACACAACTGTCAGAGCAATGAAAGCCATGTGAAAAAACTCAATAAAATTTGATTCTCTCTCACACACGCACACTGTCCTTCTCTCTTAAAAAAAAAAAAAAAAAGATCCTGTTGGCAAACATACTAGGTCATTGTCCAGCCTCAGTCTTGAGATGGACAGTGACCCACCCCTTCCTTCTGGAGTAACCAATTCTGTCTTGGATAGTTGCTTTAGACTGTTATCCCTTAGGGCAGCCTCGATCTGGCTTCTACATTCATCTTAACACATAAAGTCCCAAGTTTACAATTCTGGGAATATTTCAGTGAAATTAACATGTACGCATTAAAATGGGTTGGAAATCATATTCTAGAGCTTGTATATAATTATATTAACTAATATACTATATACAACCATATTATTTGACATTAACTAATAATATAGTTATATATAAAAATAAGTTCTATATTAAATAATATAACTTTATTTTTCCCATTAGTATCATTATTCTATAATCACATTACATATCATATAATTATATGTTATATGCTACAATTAAGTTTTTATAGGCTGTGGCACATCTGGGAGGATGGCACAAAATGGGTTAAGCAAGTTGCATGCTCTCTGGTCACGGCAAACTGCGTCAAGGACATTTGCATAGGCTAAACATCATCCATCTTTCACAACCAAAAACTAAGCTCACTGACTTTTCATTGAAATTTCCACCAAAAGTAGCTAAATGCTTGTTTAGGTAGGTGATGATTTGCTAGAAGGTCCCAAATATAGCCTGCTTATATTTTGATGACTAGTACTAAACTTGCTTCAGCTCTATTTCGTAAAATTTAACAGATTTGGAAGCAGAAGCCAAAGAGAAACACTCGAGGAAAACCTGGAACAGGCTTGATTTAAATAACAATGAGCTATGGAAGCACAAAATTTAGATTTTCTTGGCAACCACTTTTAATTTATTTCCAAAGGTCTTGCAAGCACTCTGAGGGGGATGTTACCTGGTCACAATGTAGTAACTGTAAGTTTAATCAGCCCGACCTTTAGTATAGCTAGGAATTTCTGAGCATTTAGATATGCTGCTTCTCTTCCATTCCTCCAGACCAAAATCACTTTAGCATCAGACAGATAATGTTCAAATATATTACAATAACTGGGCATCAAAATGTGTGCACATATGTGCCCATTTAGTACCCATGATCAGTTTCATTCTGTTGAAGTGCAATACTTGACCTGCTACCATGAGCCAGAGGCATTGTCTGACTGTTGGGGTCACGGTATCAGGGAAACACTTACCAGGTTAAGATTCGCAGAATAAGGAGCTGGGTCCCAGGCCACCAAAATTACATCTTTATACAAAGAACTATCAATGAAGTGATGGCTGGGGTTGGTTAGGATCTGCAAGCACATGGGGAAAAAAAAAAATCAAACCCAGTGTTACTACTTCGAAAGCATATTTGTAAAAAGAGGTGGAAATTTAAAAGAGGAACCAGAGCAAGGAAAATACAGCTTTCAATTTTCCTTTGGGAGAGGGGGAGAGGCTGCCACTGCAAACTCAAATCTTTAAAGAATGTTTAGGGAAAGAAGGATTTAAAACACAAAAATCATCAGTTCTTACTTTATTTTATTTTATTTTTTACCAGCATTGTATCATACCTAGTGGCCTGGACTCCAGCCCCTGAAAGACATAACTCCCTAGCGAATTCAGGTCCACTGTACCCCTGCATAAGAGCCTCAACATGTAATTTGGAGACAGTGTGGGTGTTAATGAACTGAGTTATGAAGCAGTCTCCAAAGTACCAGCCATAGTCCTCTCTCTGTGGCCCTATCCGGTTCTGGATGAATTCATCAGTTTCACCTGCCAATCATTTTTTTTTTAAACTCTCATTTTGGGGAAAAATTGTTTTGTGTAATTTTCATCATTATTAAGATACACTTTTTTTGCATTTTAATGTGTCTGAAGTTAGGATGCTATCTTACGGGCAACATGTATTTTAATTTGGTAGGGTTTATCTCCCTCTCTGAGGAGTTGTTATTAAACGAATTGTGGATCTTGAAGTCAATGACATCTATGAATTAAGGAAATATAGTAATTGTTTCTTACCTCGCTGCGGGCTGTCTGGTGCAGTGAACTGTACGAGGAGCTAATCATTTGTTCTGCAAGCGATTCACCGTAAGTCACTCACCGCCTCATTTTTTTCTACAAATTTTTGAACCTAGAAATTCTTGTGGTTTGCTTGAGAGTAATTTTGCCATAAATTTGGAAGACATTTCTTATTAAGAACATGAAGAAAAGAGATATTTTCATTTTCAATTAAATAACTCATTTTCAGTTTTTAAATTTCCAAATAACAGACTAAAATTTCAAAGATACACTATGGACCTTCAGATTTTGTGCCTTTGTCCTGTCCCCCCATCTTTTCTTAAGAGAGAGCAGGGGAGCGATGGCAGGGGTGGGGGGATCAATTTTATTCATTTTTTTCATTGGGTCTTTGTTTTTCCAATGCTTAGTTGTGTATGTGATGCTGGGGTTCGAACCTGGGTCCTCATGAATGCCAGGCAAGTGCTGTAACCACTAAGCAACTGCTTCAGCCAATTTTCTTCCCATCTTTAATCCTGGTGTTTACTGCCATTTCTTTTAAGTTAAATGGCCTTTTTCTGGTTCATGAAATGCAATATATTAAGGCTATGATTGTAAAAAAATTATATTTTATATCTACCTGGTTTTCCTTTTGATCTTATTTCTTCCTATTCATGTCACATCTCATGTCTCTGCATTTTTCATCATTAATTTTTATAATTACAAGACCCACAGAAATAAGCAAATATCATAGGTAATTTTTGTTTACTCATCCAGTTAAACTATTTATTTACAAGAGGTACCCCTGTGAAAAGCTCCATCCATCTTACCTGGGAGTTAATGATGCGCATAGTGGTTTTATTTCCAACATCTCTCTCGTAACCACGTGTAGGAGCAGAATTAAATCTCAAAACTGCATCATGAGAATCTAAGGGCACATAAGTGACAAGCTTACTTTTTCTTTCTGTAGAATCACATTATCTAGGAAAAAAATGTTTAAGCAAATCTTTCAATACCTGAAGCTAGACAGATGCCATCAATAAAGTGAACATATCCATACATATATTTTCAGATAATTTAGTGCTCATTTAGGATCAGATCTTGGCTAGAGAGATCAACACAGAAATACACGCGCAGTCACACTCTGCATTATGGCTTAGGAGTCGCTAATGGATCATGAAAATAACAGAGGTCTCATTAAGATTATATTGCCTAGTGACATTTGTAACTAAGTTTGTATTAACCATATTCTGTGATGTTCACACATGTTGAACTTGCTTAATGACGCACTTCTCAGAATATATTGCCATTAAGTGACACATGACTGTGTTTGTGTGTATGTGCATGTGTGTGTGTGTATATTCAATTATAGGTGATTCTGTTTTATTTAGATGCTTGATATCTTTTCACATTCTTTACAATTGACACACTTTATTCAGCCAAATCATTTGGAAGGTGGATCTACAGGAGCAGGTAAAGATATTAGGAAGGCAAAGGCTGCTGGTCCCAGGCTACTTATTACCTGTGGACCGCCGAGGTTGGTCATGGTGATAAAAAACTGCATCTAATGCTATTGCCTCCATAAAGATCAAGTGCACCTCTCACAGGGTGAAAGATGCAACATGCGATTCCACCTTTCTACTTTCTGGTAAAGGTTTATGCTTAAAAAGAGACAACCTACAGATGGGGCAAGAATCATGGCCTGCGATCTCTCAGACAGGGGACTAATAACAAAAATTTACAAAGAACTCAAAAAACTCAATAAAAGAAACACAAACAATCCAATCAATAAATGGACCAGAGAGCTGAACAGAAACTTCTCAACAGAGGATATTGAGCAAGCCAAGGAATACATGAGAAAGTGCTCTAAATCACTGGCCATCAGAGAAAAGCAAATCAAAACTACCTTAAGATTTCACCTCACTCCAGTCAGACTGGAAAAGATGAAGAATACAAACAATAGCAAATGCTGGAGGGGTTGTGGGGAGATAGGAATACCAGTACACTGTTGGTGGAACTGCAGACTGGTATAGTTGCTCTGGAAAGGAATGTGCAGACTCCTCAAAAAATTAGGGTTGGATCCACCATACGACCCAGCTATCCCTCTTCTGGGTATTTTCCCAGAGGAGTTAGAATCAGCACATTATAGTGACACAGCAATATCAGTGTTCATAGCAGCTCAACTTACAGTAGCTAAATTGTGGAATGCACCCAGGTGCCCCTCACTGGATGAATGGATCCAAAAGCTTTGGTACATATATACAATGGAGTTCTACTCAGCTATCAGAAATAATGATATTGCAATCTTTGCAGGTAAATGGATGGCATTGGAACAAATCACGCTGAGCGAAGTTAGCCAAACCCAGGGAGTCAAGGACCAAATGTTTCCCCTCATTTGTGGAGGCTGGAACTAAACCCAGTCTTAGGGGAAAGGTAGTCAAACTCATGTATTAGATCCAAAAAAAGCATAGCAACACATAATCTAGGGGAACCACAGACATGTAGGTTGGCAAGGGAGGAAGGGAGAGGTGGGGGTTGGGAGAGGTAGGGAGGATAAGGAAGGATCTAGGGAGATGATCCACAATGTAGCCTATCTGTCAACCTCCTAAGAAGTCAAATGATACTTACATCATCATTTAATTCTGGAAAATTTATAATCATATATGTATATGATTGTGTATATATACGTATATATATGATTGTGTGTGTGTGTGTATACATATACACACACATTTATATCTCTTATAGGGGTATAATATAAAAGAATCAAAAGACAGGGGAGTGGGCAGTGTCAGGGAAATTATGAATTAAAACCAAATGCATATCATATTGTCACTCCATACTCATTTAAGATTCTTTGACAACTCCTTAATAAAAATTAAAAAAAAAGAAAAGAAAAAATAGTGGAAAGTGAATTGAAAGAAAAATGCAATATGTCAATATTTATGAGATACAGTTGCAAGATACTGCACGAAATATAAGAATAAGTTATGCTGCATACCTTCAGAAAAATGTAAATGCTTAACTGTATTGTAAATTATATCTAAAAATAACAAGGGGCAAACAGAAGCAACTAGAAGGGGAAATGTTGGAACTGAGCAAAAAGCATGGTACGCTCCAAACATTTATAAATATGTCCCAGTTGTATACTATAGTCATGGATATAAAAAATGTTCTGCATAGGTATAAGAATTATGTCATTGTACTTGGATTTTTAAAATTTTTTTATTTTTGAACAACCATACAAGTTTTTAACAAAATAATATAAATTGTGTATATATTCTGGATATTGCAATTACCCCCAGGAGTGCCCCCCCCCATTACCCTCCCTTATCCCGCCCTTCCCCTTCCCACAATATCTCTAAAAAAGTATTAGGTTGTAAAACATTACATCTTATCTGGATTTAACACATGATAATAGAACTTTCTCACTGTTCAGGGTCTATTCCCCGCCTCCACAGATGAGTGGAGACATTCGACCCTTAGTTCTCTGGGTTAAGCTGATTTCACTCAGCATGACCTCTTCCATAGCCATCCATTTACCTTCAAAGGCTGCAATATCATTTTTTCTAATTGCTGTGTAAAATTCCATGGTATAAATGTACCACAGTTTTTGGATCCATTCATCCAGTGAGGGACATCTGGGTTGTTTCCATAGCCTAGCAATTGTACTTGGATATTTTAGGAAAAACATAGGACCAAGAAAGAGAGGCAAAGGATCTGGGAAACAGGAGGAGGGAGGTAGTGGGGTGCAGGTGGGGTATTGACCAAAGTGTATTGCTGTATTGTGTGCATCTATGAATATGTGACAACGAATCCCATCATTATATACAACTATAACGTGCCAATGGAAAATTAAGGGGGAAAAAAAGCACACTAACCCTGATTTCTGTGCAGCCTTCCATAGCTACTGAAGTCAGAAGACCTGTGAGAGTAAGGTGCATCTTCTGCATTCTAGGGCAATGGCTTGCCTGACTGTGCAGCCCTGGAGGGACCACTAACACCACCACCTGCCAGGCTCCTTGTACCATGCTCCTCGTGCTTGGTAGTGGCACACTGTGGTCCACCATACTTGTCTTAAAACATGAGTCACCATCACCCTTCATTCAACTTGGCAGCCAGATCTGTCTAAGTTCTCTGAATTTGGGGCAGAGAGGTGCTGGGTGAAAACAAGACTCCCAAATCATGAAGCTGAGGAGGAGACACAGAAGAAGAGGGGAGGAAAATGGGCTCATCTGACTACAGGTGGGAAGGGGGATTCCCCTGGCTTAGGCAGGTATGAACACAAATATCTCTCGAAATTCCCGGAAGTGAGAGTGAGCGAGCAATAAGGGGATTTCCGTGGGCTGTCTTTAGCTTCAACCATCCCATGCAATCTCCAAGTTTAGCTTACAGCAATGACTGCCTATTTGTCAGTGTGAGACGTGAGGTCATACATTTCTGATATGCTCAAGGGCACAGCATTTATTATGACTAAACCCTACACAAGAAACTATGGCAACTTGCCTTTCTCGCTTGGGTTCTGCTACTCCCTTCTTGGCCATCTTCCTATTCCCTGAAGAGTAGAAATCTACCAGAGATACTCCCATTAAAACTACCAGAGATGCCCCCATTAAAACAAAGTAATAGAAGGTGCCTTTATTAACAAGTCCTGAACTTAAATGAATTGGAATTCTAGTTTGTTTAAGAGAGAGAGGGACAGAGAGAGAGAGAGAGAGGATCAATTTTATTTAGTTTTTCATGTGGCTTTCATTGCTCAATACTTCCTTGTGTATGTGCTGCTGGGATTTGAACCCAGTACTGTAATTGCTGAGCCACCACTCCAGCCCTGGGATTCCAGTTTTGAGTGTGAAAATTATAATAATTTTGGACACAATAAATGTATCAAGTGCACCTGGCTATGCCATCAAAAAAAAAAAAAAAATCCTGCAGTATTCCTTTAGAGGAAATCTTGCCAAAGTCAACATGTATGACCTGCAGGCCAAAGCTGGTTGTGAAGTGGCCCTATGGCCCACAAAACCTAAAATATTTACAAAATATTTACTACCTGGCTTTTTTTAAATTAATTTTTTTTTTGTAGTAGCATTGAACCCAGAAGCATTTAACCACAGAGCCACATCCCCAGCCCTTTTTATTTTTGTTTTTGAGACAGATCTCACTAAGTTGCTTAGGGCCCCACTAAATTGGTGAGGCTGACTTTGAATTTGTCATCCTCCTGCTTAGCTTCCCAAACTGCTGGGTTTACAGGCATGTGCCACCATGCCGGCTACTACCTGGCACTTAAAAATAAAAATAAAAAAAGGTCTACCAATCTCCAGAGTTGAGGAAATCTATGCTTTATATAATGTTGAAATACCTGAACACTTTGAATTAAAATCTTAGTCTTTCCTTCACAATTTTAAGCAGTTGATACTTTTTCTGTAATGAATTGCACTTTTTCTTTTTTAAAAAAAGTTTTTTTTTTTTAAAGAGAGAAATAACTTTATTTAATTTTTCACATGGCTTTAGTTGCTCCAACACTTAGCTGTGTACTTGGTGCTGGGGTTTGAACCCAGGTCCTCGTGCCTGCCAGGCAAGCGCTGAAACCACTGAGCCACCGCTCCAGCCCTGCATTCTTTTTCTAACTGAAGAGTGTATTGTCATAAAAGTCCAAATGATATTTTAGCTAGAAATATGAATTGACCCAAAGCAGTGGAGCTCACATTTTAGTTTCAATTGTCTCTTAAAAAAAAAAAAAAAAGAGGGGCTGGAGCGGTAGCGGTTACGGTGCTTGCCCAGCATGCATGAGTACACGGGTTCAAACCCCAGCATCCACGTACACAACTAAGTGTCAGAGCAACAAAAGCCATGTGAAAAACTCAATAAAAATTGATTCTCTCTGTCCAAAAAAAAAAAAAAAAAAAGAAAAGAAAAAGAAATTATTGGTAACCTATTTGCTGTGCTACAAAGTATAACAAAGGTTTGTGTATTAATTTATATTAAAATAACATTTTTAGGGGGCTGGAGCAGTGGCTCAGTGGTTACGGTGCTTGCCTGGCATGTGTGAGTATGCGAGTTCGAACCTCAGCACCATGTACACAACGAAGCTTCAGAGCAATGAAGGCTGCATGAAAAACTAAATAAAATTGATTCGCTCTCTCTCTTTTGCTGTACTTCTCTCTTTTTAAAAGAATAACAGTATTAAACAATGTAACTATATTTATTAAACCAAAAAGTAGTGTGAGAAGACTGGCAATATTTTCAATGTTTGCAAATCTCTCCATTCCCTGGTTTTAGGAAGAGACATTCAATCTCTTTCAATATATTGTTTTAACTTGAGGATATGAAGACTTAAATACATTACTGAAGAAGGGAAGGTTATTTTGAGAGTCCTTCCCGAGAACTGTGAATATTCCTTAGTCTTTCATCAGAATTTCACAAGTGCTGATTTGTTAAAGGTTGGTTACAATGTGGAAATGGAAACACACCAATGAGTTGTGTTTTTCCAATACATTGATGACTCCAGATTTAGTTATGTCTGCACCCTCCAACCACGAGGTTTCATAGGAATCTCAGAATAAGTTTGTTTTAAAGACAGGCTTCCAAAATATGTAAATTTTTTTAAAAAATTCAAATTAATAGGTGCAAATCCAAGATTCCAACTAATTCTGCTACATTAGTGTCTCTTGCTCTTGAATGGATCTTTCAGTGATACATAACTTTGTTATATCATGCAAGGATCATTAAAAACTCCTAGTTTTCAAAGACCTTAGGCAGATCCTTCACGTAGTGATATATTTCATTATAAAGTATCAAAAAATCACACTAACTAACACCACTATGAATCTAATCAGTTTTCAAGTATATAAAGGTTCCAAACTCAAGGTTAAAAGCTTGAATTTTATCATCCACATCACATACTGTTAGCTATTTTTCTAAAAGTGAAAGGCTCACTTAATTTTGAGAAAATATTTGCCAAATATCCAAGTCCGAATAATTAATGTATGTCTGTTGGCCATTTTTTAAAAAAATATACACTGTATTTCATGACACGAGTGGCTAGTTCAGCTCATGATACCACCCCAGTGTGCCTTTGCATGTCACTGATACACAGAAGTGCTTTCTTCCACCTTCCACTTGGTTATACGGATCTGAAAAGTGCATGCACTCAAAGGTTGAGATTTCACAAAATTAACCATTTGAAAGCTTCAGCAAGGCCATTCATAAGTGAAACCTGCTTTTGACTATGCTTAGTGGTAAAAGAAACATCGTGATGGTTACTATGCTTGGGTGCTGCTGCCTTGATTTGTACTAAGCCAGTAGTTTTATCCATCAATACTTTTGTGTGGTTAGTGCAAATGTCAATATATTATTAACTTCTGGACCACTGAAAGGGCCTGGGCACCATAAGAGGATCTTCAAAAACATTTTATTAATTTTTAGAGCTGAGGGTATCTATACTTTGTATAAATGGTACCAGAACACCTGAATGCTTCCAATGAAAATCTAATTCCAAGAAGGAATTGTTCTGAAAATTGTTTGAAGTGATGACCCTGAGAAAGCAGGAAATAAAAGGGTATACCAGACAGTAGGGAGCCCAGTGGACACAAAGCCAAGGAAGAAGAGTGACTCCAATAGTTTCAGCCCCAGCTCTCCCAGGAATCCATGCTGCCCACCCCTTCTACACAGCCTCCATCTCAAGATCAGATGAGCAATCCCAGAGTCCCAAGTGGTGGGTAAATTTCAAATGAATTGAATAGTAATTCCAAATTAATCACAGCATTCTTGAAAACCACCCAGCATTTAACTGCCTGTTGTCATACATGGAGCTGTGTTCTAAGCTGTCCAACAACTTTATAAGGCAGAGGCATTGCATGGAGGAAGCAGAGCTACAGACCTTGTGCTGAGCATGGGGTAAGCTGTCAATGAGCAGGATGAGATGGGCGTGGTGGAGGAGCCAACAAGCGGGTCTTTCACATAGGCATGTTTCGCAAATGCATGCCTGTTTGTATTCTGCCTCAGTGACACCTTTCATATTAGAAAAGAAGGAATAGAGGAGCTGGAGAGGTGGCTCAGCAGTTATGGCACTTGCCTGGCATGCACAAGGACCCAGGTTGGAACCTCAGCAAAACTAAGTGTCAGAGAAACAAAGGCCAGATGAAAAAATAAACAAAATTGATTCTCTCTCTCTCTTAAAAAAAAATGAGGACTAGTCCAGACAGCAAGCACAAGGGCAATAGAAGCTTCACGTCTAGAGAATGCATTTCCAGGCCAGAGCAGTGCTGTGTCAACGGTACGACTGGAGCATGGTTAAGTGCTAATTTCATCTACTGAAGGGAGATCAAACCCTTCAAGGAACTGCCAGGCCAGGAAGTCACCAGCATCAAGTCACTGCTTTGCCTTGGCCCTTGCTCTGGATCTTCTCTTCTTCCTCCTGGCCCATACTAATAACAAAGCAAGAACTTGAAATAACAAGGACAAGTTCACTAAGGAATGGTCTGCCAGAGACCTAGCTAAGCCATGATTCATCTCTCCTGATTCCCACTGCCCTGCTTTCTCTCTGGTCTGATACACTCACCTCCTGACTTACTTCCCTTGTGCCCTCAAATCCAGGATCTGGGTCAATTTCTCTTGCTATGGTTGGGATAATTGTCACCCCAAAGCCCATGTCCTAAAGGATTAGTTTCTAGCCATTATGGTTTGGATATGTGGTGTTCCCCAAAAGCTCCTATGTGAGGCAATGCAAGAGTGTTCAGAGGTGAAATGACTAGATTATGAGAGCTGTAACCTAATAGTGGATTAATCCACTTGAATGGATGAACTGGGTGGTAACCCTTGGCAGGAGGGGTGTAGCTGGGGGAGGTTAGGTCACTGGGGGCATGCCTTCAGGGTATATATTTTGTTCCTGGTGAGCACAGCTCTCTCTACTGTCATATCCTCAGCTGCCTTCTTTTACCATACCTTAATGTTCTGCCTCATCTTGGGCCCACAGCTATGGAGTTGGTTGACCAGGGACTAAACTTCTGAAACTGTGAGTCAAAATAAACTTTTCCTCCCCTAATTGTTCTTGTGGGGTCTTCTGGTCATAGAGATGCAAAACCTGACTAATACACCAGGCTTTAGGGAAGTAGAGGAAACTTTGGGAGGTGGGTCCCACTGAAAGGAAGTTAGGTCATGGGGGTGTGCCCTTGAGGAAGATATTGAGATGCTGGTCTTTCACGTCTCTCTGCTTCCGGCAAGCCATGAGGTGTACGCCCTCCAGCACACCCTTCCCCATGACACGCTGCTTCCTAAGAGACCCAAATGCAATAGGGCCAAGTGATCACACATTGAAACCTTTGAAACTGTGACTCCAAGTAAGTCTTTAATCCTTTTAAGTTGTTTATCTCAGGTACTTGTCACAGGCACAGAAATCTGACATACTCTAAAATGAGAATCTGCTCTCTGCTTCCCCATTGGAACGATCTCACTGCCTTGACTCTGGCGTACAGGGTGACAGCTGAAATTTGAATCCAGGCTCTGCCCAAGTGATCCAGGTTATTCAATTTCCTTGTTGAGAAAGTGGAAATAAGTGTATCTACCAATTCCTTAGAGCTGTAAGGCTTCTAATAGTTAACAGAGAAAAAGCGCTGGAACGGATTCTTGTCCCTAGTGAACACCCTCAAGCGGTACCTATTGCTAGGTGAAGTCTAGTTTCTGATGAATGATACATAAGAGCATTTGCATGCTTCCTTCCTGCAGCCCTAGCCAGCTCTTCTCTCTTCTCTCCCTGGGCCTCTATGCTCCCTGCAGCCCTAACCAGCCACGCACCTTACTGTGGTGGTTCTTGCTGCCCCAGGGTGCTCAGTTTTCAGCTCAAATTTGGCTCTTTGGGACATTATTTCCCACCATCCTCTCTGTCCACTAGGCCATCAGCTCTCGGGGTAGGTTAGGATTCCACTGTCTTTTCTATCCTCTCAATCTGCTTATCTCCCTATCCTTTTCCTGTTCAGAGAATATTGGAATTTTTCTATTTACAGTCTAGATTTCTCCTGTAGAGATTTGAGGGCCAAGTCTGTGCCTTTCATCTGGATCTAGGATAGGACCTGGCAGCGATTTGGTGATCAATAAATAAATAAATCAATAAATAACTAACGCTTGCTGAATGACTATTTGAGTTGTCTTGCCTTCTTTAAGGGAAGGTAACAAGACACGCCATATTCCAAACTCTGCAGCACCAAGCTTATACCCCCTGCACATCCTCATCTCCTCTCTCCCCTCTCCCATCCATTGCCAGTATTCATGGGTCAAATAAGCAAACCTTGGTCTTCCACACCAAGGTACTGTTCATCCTGAATAGACCTCTCTAGTGATGACCTCACTAATGTATTATTACTGCTGATAAGCTTGAGTGACAACACAATCTCATGACTCTAAGAAACAATGTTCCATATTTCCAAAACAGTTGAGGTTTCCTTTCACTAATATATTCAAAGCGGGGGTGTTTATAACTGCTACATCTCTCTAAGCAAAAACAGTTAGTGGGTATGATTAGTCTAACAAAGGTGAGGAGGGGGCAGGCCTGCACCGCCCTTGGAATAAACACTAGGGGGAGCCCAAGGGCAGTCAATCAGCAATTCCGAGGCGTAATTGGGTCTCCCTCTGGGAGGATGGAAGGAGCTGTTGAGTACTGGGGACCTCGGCCTGGAGGGCGCTGGGGTTACTTTACACAGTGCTGCTTTGCTCTGGCTCCTTTCCAGTTTGCCTTCTAGTTTTCATCAAATCAAGACCATCGTTAAGTCTTTGGATCTTCACTTAGCCAATTCACAAGCCATTCCTGAGAGGCCAACCTGAGTTTAGCTACAGCATGCCCCAGGTGCCAGAGGAAATGTGCTATGTGAATTTGTTTTTATCACAAGAACCATTAATGACTATAGCATTTTGGCACTGAAAGCTTCAGGTGAGCCAGAAGGAGAGAGGTCAGCACCTGTCAGGCAGAGTGCTGATGCTGAGATGCCAGCTCAGAAGGACGAAAGACTTTGTTTTGCTAGATTGAATGGCACTCTGATTACATATCCTAAAAATAGTAGGTACAAAATCGGAGTCAAAGGAACTTAGATAAAACAAGAAAGGCAATTCTAAAAAATTTTACAAGCATGTTCTTCATTTGTGATTTTACAATTCTGAGCACGAAGTCTCATCTTAAATGAAAATTTGAATACCAGAGACTAACAAATATGTAACTCTGGCATCTCATGTTCCCCAGAAACCCTGACTTCCCAATGTCTTTCATCCTCTCTTCCAAAATCTGAATAGTTTAAAAGGCCCTGGTCACACATATTTATGCAGGAATAAAGAGCAAGGAATACTCTCTGGCATGCAAGAGCAATCAAAATACTAAGTATTTATGATGCAAAGGTGTTCAAAACAAAACCAGAAGCAAGTTACTGCCTGCTTTAATGCATAATACTTAAATTCCTTCTCTACATATTTAATATTGGTCCTCAGAAATGAGAAAGAACTGTGGCATTATTTCACCCTGGAGACCTCTAAACCACTGATCTTTCTTAATAAGTTGCAGGCTGCTCTGCTCTGACTTTGGCTACAAGCTTACGTGACACATGGACAGTGTTATTATGAGCCTGCTGTAATGTCACCCAGGGACCCCAGACCACAAGCCCAGATTTGTTGTTTTGGTTTTTTAAACTTTTTTTAAAAATTCATACTTAGCCTCACTCCCAAGGACATCTGAGCTGAGGACTGGGCTCAGCATCACTTTATTCCAAGAAAGTTCTGGAACACCAGCCACTCTTCAAGGACACAGAACAACTAACAGTCCTCCTGAATATGAAGTCAGGAAACAATGATTACTTCTTTGTAATGAGGGAGCAATGCCCTCTGAATGTCACTTCCAGACAAGTTATGATCTAAGACCAATTGCAATGACAATGTATTATTAGATGTGGTTGTTTCACATCTGGACTTCAGGCTGAGCCACACTGGTTTCCTGTACCTAGTTCAGAAGGAGGCATACAGTAAGGGCAAAAGATACATCTATTAAATGAATAAATTATAGTAAAGGGTCAAGTTGCTTGCTCACTGGTGCAGCAATGGAATTGGCCTGGTCAGAGAGAGAATTTGGGGAGCAAAGGAATCCACAATTGCTGAGGGAGAGATGAGCACCATCAACAAAGGAGAAGTGGCCTTTGGCAAGAAGGGGTGAGAGCCTGGAGAACACAGGGAAATAAATGCAATCCAGGGTGGATGGAGAATTCTGGGGAGATCCAGCTCCATTGCACAGCCTAGATTCTTTGGGAGGAGGAAGTACTTCAGCCCTACCCTATCTCCTGCAATCAAGAGATAAATAAGTACCAATATTTTACTTGAAGACCAATTGGAAGCTGGGATGGGTAATGTTATGTGTCAACCAAGCTAGGCTATGATGCCTGGTTGCTTGGTCTAAGAACAGTCTTAATATCACTATGATGGTATCGTCTGGATGTGATTAGCATTTAAATGGGTAGGCTTTGAGGAAAGTGGATCACTCTCCACACAGTACACGGACCTCACACAATCAGCTGAAGACTTTAATAACACAAGTGGAGAATGCAGAAGTCCTGAGGAAGGACTTCTGCCTCAAGAATACAACACAGAAACCCTGCCTCAGTTTCCCACCAGTCAGCATGCCTGAAAGACCTCAAGCCTCCACAATCACTGAGTCAAGTCCTTAAAATAAAACTGTTTTTAAGTGTCTCTCTACATCTTGCTGTTTCTCTTGAGCACCCTAATACCTGAGATACGAAGCACATGCACTCCAGGGGTCCTGCCATAGGTTTGGACAAAGTCTAGCAGGGAAGAGGGAAGCCCAGGTACAGGCATGTTATTGACCATTCTAGAGAAGGTCCCTACTATGTGCACTGGCCATGACTCAAAGGCTGGGCTTATCCCAATAATTGGAACCAGAGCTCTCTTTCCCATGAGAACATGTACTCAACAGTAGCAGGTTGTTCCTCAGAGTCCACGAACCTGGATTTGTTCCCTGAAGTTACCAAAATTGTCATCTTGTTTCCTCTCAGCAGCTGACACCCCTGAATGGGTGCTTTCTGCTCTCTGTTTGTTCCTCCCTCATCCACTCACCATATAAGGGCTGCCCTGGCCTTTGTAGGCAAAATGATAGAATTCTACTGATATAGACCACGGTTTCTATGGGAGACAACTTCTGCTACACCAGCAGCGAGAAAGGATTCAGGGCAAAGTGCTGGCTGCCTTCCACCTCCGCTGGTACTAGCTATGAGGGGTACACGGTTCTACAAGAATCTCTAAGACCCAGCTGTAAGATTCCCCCGGGTAACACCTCTGCTGGGGCCACAGTTTCATTCTGTCCCAACCAGAAAAAAAATCCCAAAGGTTTTCCAGCTAACAATGGAAGTTTGCAGCGCACAGACCCTACAGCCCGGCCCTCCAGGTGCATGGGGAAAGAATCAGACCCCAAGTGCCCACTGGCTTAAGATGGGGTGACTGGTGTCCTCATGGTGAGACCCACCTATTTCCTCCCCCAAAGAGGAGTTGAGGATGGCGCCCGCTGACATGACCACGGCACAGCTGCGCAGACCTCCGGGGTGCAGCTGGCCCAGGGGCACCGCGGGCACCAGCTGCCGCCAGCCCAGCGCGGAGAAGGGCGCCTCGGTGCCGTCCAGCGTCCTCACGCGCACGCGGCTGCGGAGCTGGCACAGCAGCTCAGCCCTGCTCAGCCGCGCCTCCCGCTTCCCACGGAAGCGCACCCCATGCTTGTTGGCGTTCAGGTAATCCCTCATGGCCTTCTGCAGGCGTGGGTTCAGCATTTTGGAGGAGACGTTCCCCTTCCAAAGCCGGTACAGGAATGCCCTGGACATGGACGCATACAATCTGTCCCCGTCCTCGTGCTCCTCCAGCACGTGGTTCCTCCCTTGCCTCCGGTGCTGCTTCTTCATGTGCCTTCTCTGAACTGCTCCAGCGGTCAAAGCTGCCTCCCCCTGGGATGACTCCCAGGGGGTCGGGAATCCCAATGTCCCCTGAGTGTGACTGTGCCACCCTGGCTGATTTGCAGCAAAAAAGTAGTCGTCATCCTCCGGGTAGAAAGCACTTTGAGATTTTCTCCCCACCTGGGATGAAAAAAACTCTTCATTTTCAAACCCATCTTGGGCCTGTGCCCATTTCTGCGGGTCCACAGGGTTTGTGTGAAAGGGGCTGGCAGGGTGTCCACCCAGCAGTGCCTTGTTTGCATCCAAGCTCCTGGGCGAGGAGGGCTCATGCATGGCACCCATGATGGCCCGCTGCTTGCCCTGGATGGGCAGGAGCTGTCTAGTCTCCAGGAAGGGGATGGAGCTGGGCACTGGCTCAGCAGGATTGCTGTCTGTGAAGTATATGAAAATCACCAAAAAGAGGAGCCCCCATGCAAATATTCCAAAGAGCATTCGTTGTCTCCATTGCTTCAAGTGTGGTTTCATGGCAGATGGTGTCCGGAGCACTGGGGGGTGGGAAGAACCTGAAACACAGCAAGGAGCTAAAGTTAATCAGGGTAAGGACCCTGCTCAGACCCTGGTGGTAACAAATTAACATGGGCAGTGTTGGACGGAAGGGGGACTGAAGGTATATGAGAAGCCAGAAGCATTTGAGAACTTTGCTAAATCCAAGGGGTCCTATCGATTCCTGCCTTGCCTCTTGACCTCTGTAAGTCAAGGGGTCTCACCACCTTAGCTCAGAGTTTTGGGAGACAAAAGTCCTCCCCAGGTGTCTCAGTTATGTACCTGATGCCCTGTTGTTGTATGTGGTGGGGGGGGAGTTTCATTAAAATCCTCCTGCATTTGAGTTTAAAGAGTCCCAATTTTGTGAAACAGAGAAGGGTGAAGAATAATTTCTCCATTCTAATCTTCTTACCAGTCTTACCAGTCTATATATATTTTACACCAGGAATACTGTGCATTTCTTAGGGGTGGCAACTATATTTGATTCCTTACAGTCTCCCCAGGCCTAAAAGGCTACCTGAAACATATAAGACATCGAGGATGGCTTCAGTGACTATGGTGGCTGTGGATGGATGTCATGCCAGGGTGCCTGTTGACATCAACTGTGCCCCCAAATAACACTCTCCTACTTCTACAACCAAGACAGAATCACCAATGTCAAGAAATGAATGTAGAAGAAATACCAGCAGTCAGTTTGCTATGTGCTGGGTCCTGTACTTAGCATCTGCCCCAGATGATCTCATTTAGTCTTTTTAGTACCTAGTAAGTTAGGAAATACTGCTATATCCGTGTTCTAAATGAAGAAGCTAAGGGCCAGTGAGGTTAAATAACTCTCAAAACCACAGAGGTAGCAAGCAGCAGATATTATATATCCATCTGGTTGCTATAAGGTTCATACTTTTAACACTAAATTCTGATTCCATCTGCTCATACCAACTGAAGTTATATTTTCTAAATTAGGCTACCCAAACTATTTGTGGTAAAGGATCATTTTTCTCCAAAATTGTCACTGTCTGATACTATTTATATTTCCTTCCATGCCTGAATGTCATGGCAAAGTCCAATATCTGTCCAAGTTTCTAAGTGCTTACTAATCTCCAGTTCTGTGTATTTTGCTTTGGCAACTAGTTGTGAACAGTTTGCTAATGTGCAGTCTGGGGTCACACTTAGAGTGGCATCTTCTACATTACCTGCCTAACCTGTCTTCTCAGGAAACAGCACTTCAAGCTGTAATGCCCAATAAGAAGGTCTAAAAGCTATTTCTGGTATTTGAGGATAGCTAATAGAATTGGAAAATTATCCTTAACAACCAATTGTTCTGAAATTGTATGCATTGCAATAAACTCTTGACACTAGCACCCTGAAGCCAGCACAAGACTCCACAAGTTAAGAGTTCAGTCACCCACAAGACTGTAGTCACTTTGGAAGCCAGCTGTATTTGAGGTCCCCAGGCCAACAACCATGGTTCTTATGGTTCAGCTACCAATCCGGGAGATTCCGATGATACCCATCAAATCTGGTACATTATTAGAACGACTAACAGAAGTCAGACAAATGCTATACTTATGGTTAAAAGGATATATGTCTGGAGGGAATTCAATTTCCAAACCCTTGAGACAGAAAAAGCTAGGCAGTCAGTGTAGTCAGAATAATGCAGGTCGATAAGGAGTAAATGAGCTCATATTCATTTTTTTGAGAGAGCAAAGAGCAAGTTGCCCCAAGCAAGCAGAGGTGCATATCAGCTAAACATCCCCCTTTGCTAACAAGGGTGGTCCAGACAGACTTTCCCTCTGCTGATAAAGGTGTTCTTGGGCCCAGGACAAAAGACTAGGTCAGTCAAGAACTCCCCAGCTCATGCTGCTAGGCATGGGGGCAGGAAATGATTAATCAAGGGAAGAGAATCTTAAAGAATCTTATAAGAAAGGCAAGTCACCTGCTCTCATTTGAGTGTTTGGTTCCAAGCTTCCCTTCTCCTGGAGAAGCTTTTTCTTTCTATCCTTTCTTAAAGAAAATCTGCCAGTTCTGCTTGCCTCAGTGCCCCACAGTTTCATTCTTTGACTCTGGGAGGACATGAACCTGACTTCCACAAAACTGGCATCACCTTCTCCTGAGGAATCTGCATGTCTCCCTCCTGGCACACTGAAAAGTTCACCAACCAGAAAGCTCCACCAAGTCTTGGTGGCAGAGTTTTTATGGGAGTTTCATTATGTGAACATTAATTGATCGAATCGCTGGCCATGTAACTGAACTCCAGTTCTTCTTCTTGTGAGTGGGCTGGCCCCGAGTTCCAACCCCGTAATTTTACCTGGTTGTTCTTTCAAGTGATCAATCCCCAACCTAAGGGTAGCTAGGGATGCTCTGTGAGTAATCTCCCATTACTTAGGAAATTCCAAAAGTTTAAGAAGCTCCAGGCCAGGAACCCTAGAAAAAACCCAGACAGATTCTTTGGCACCAAGTCTGCAGTCTTTCATTAGGAGGCTGCTTTTCTGCTTCTGACTGGCAATCATCATTTCCTAATTTCCCTGCACTGAGCCGCATGCAGAATGGGAAACAGAAGCTCCTAATTTCAGCATTAGCTTGAGACAGTATTCTTAAAACAGACAAAGATGAGGTGTGTGCCAAGTGGAGGGGGATGCAGTAAGGAAAATGAAGCCTTCATCTGTTGGGAAGGAGCCAGAAACCTCTGGCTACAGGGCAGTGCCCTCCCACCCCAAGGATGAATTAATGTTGGCTTTTTAGTTCAGTGGTGTCAGGAAGCTGCGGTGAACCTGCTAAATTCCACAAAAAGTTTCAGATGATCAGATCCTGACTTCACCGTAGAGTTCCTAGCTGAAAAGATGGGAAGCCTTGTTTGTCAAGGGTGGTGAAGGCAGACAAGATAGGGAGGGAGCACACAGGAGGATGTCTAGGAAGGGGCGGGGGCGTGCGGTGGGTCCAGGACCTGGAGACACTTTGTTCTCTCTGATTGGTGTACTAGAAAGTAGGAAGAGGCAGGATCTGCGTAGACCTCTGAGCTCCACAAAAAGAATAAGGATTCCAACACAAAAAGTGCTATTGCTTTGTCAGGTAAGACGCATGGGGCTACCACAGTAATCACAGGAAGCAGGAGGTTTGCTGCCTTCACTCATGATTAGACTTCAACTTTTAATAATCCAAAAGCCTTTGCTGCAACTTCTGTAGCTGCAAAGCTTCTGTTGCTAATTAAAAGAACGTTCTCCAAAATGATTAAACCTCAAGGCAACAGCAAATCCTCTGCTAACAAAATGCTACAGAAATCACTCTAAGTAGCGTGGGTCTCAGTCATCAGCATGTTTGTAATAAACCCAGGGTAGAATGGAAAGGGACATCATTAATGTTAAAATCATGCATCATGTTTTTCCTTGAAAGGAAAATACAGCCTAATAGGGAGATTTGGCTGAGCAATAGAAAGCGTATTTCCCACTGTAATACGGTACAACTGAAAACTTATAATGACATACCTCAAACAAAGTTGACTGTTAGACTCACTGCTGTGTGCCGTCATTAGCTGGTGTGATATAAATGGCATCAGGGAGGTATAAGAGGCCCATCAGGCAAATCATCTGTCCCCAGGCGCCCATGGAAAAGTGCTCCCTAATCAGACCTTCACGTGTGTTTTGTCGACGATGGTTTAAGTGACTAAGGCTGTGGAGTTCTTGCCAGTCTTCCCCTGGGAACAGCTCTGGCAAGATTATATACAAAGCGGATGCTGCGTGGCTTTCTTTTCCTTCCCACAGTAATTCCAACATTATTACCTGGCAGTGGGAAGGTTCTGATCCCCAGTGGACGCTCTCAGTCTGTTGGCACTGCTTTTTCCCATTCCAACCCTCTCTCCCACTTCTATTCTCTTTCTAGCCAAGCCTCTAAGAAATTTCTATTTTTGCAGGAAAAATCAAAAGGCCCTGCTGCTGCAAATGATTTCAATTGTTCTACTTGTCCAGGAAGGTTGGTGGGTGCCCAATCTTTGATACTAATTCCCAAAGAAGCCAGTTGCATTCCCTCATGGATATTCAGAACTAGTACAAAAGAGTGTTTAAATTCTCCTTCCAATTGTTCTGAATGAAATCACATTTTCCAAAAGGCACAATTTATCACAAGTTGTCAGATGAAATTATGAAATGTAAACACTGCCACAGACGAATATTACAATGCAGCTTGGGTTAATGTAGCTAACTTCTTATTTTGTTCAAGGGCAGAGAGAGGTTAATTCTAGGCCTTTCTGCTTTAATGATGTCCCTCTCAAGCCCTGTGGTTGACAAGCTTTATCACCAGTTTTCTTGAATGGACTTTTTTTTTTTAAATACACTTTTGACTGATGTGTCTGCTGTAAATGCCAGCTGGAAAGGTTTTCTGTGGGTCTGAGAAACACTCATGTTGTGTGTGTGTGAGAGAGAGAGTGATGTCTGGACTAATCTTAAAGCTAAGTATTTATTTTAATGTTGAAATAATAAAGATTTAGTGTGTGAGCTGTAGCAAGACATTCTCGTATCTTAATAGCCCTTGGGAGTCATTTTCTTTTGAGAATCATTTTTCTAAAATTAGGCTTTTGTCACAAATCCAAGAAAACACTCACAGTCTGGGTGAAAGGAAGATCCTCCCGCAACTAGAATTCTCTCTCATCCAAACTTGTGGGCCCCTTTTACAAAGGACTCTTTCCTTTCTCCATTTTTCATAAATACAAGAAAGTCTCCATACTGCTAATGGCAGAATGTGAAGTGGAGTCCACCCCCTCATTCATTCTCCTTAGTCCCAGCCCATTCTTAAGCTAATGTCCAGAAGAGAAGAAAGAAAAGGTCAGCCAGGTCAGCCTGGCACAGTGGTGGAGGGACTGCTGGCCCCCAAAAAGGGAGCAGGATTTGTCAGGCCTTTGTCTCAGGAAGGGCAGTCCCATGCCAGCCGGGGCCTCCTCTGTGTGACCCAGATTCCAAATGTGTGTGATTCCAAATGGATGTGACATCCGTGATGCATGTGCTAGGAAGAGTTCTACAGGGACCAACAGACTCAAAGGACCTCACTTGGCAAAGGAATAGGTTTAAAAGAACAGGACCAGGGCTTTAGATACGTGAATATGCTACAACGGAGACAACTGAGAGCTTCCCGTATGTGCCTGGAACCACCAAAGTGGGCTGGGTCATGGAAGGTTCCCAATCAATATATATTTCTGAAATGTGAAATAAATGATTAGAAGTAATAAAATAAATGGGGGGATGTACTGCACTGGGATTGCCCACCTGTGGGCTCCTGGTGGGCTTGGGAGGGAGGCTGTGTCTTGCTTACTGTGCTTCTCAGCCTCTTAGGAGTGTTGGGGCAGCTCTAGGTATAGCTAGGTCGTTGTACGGGGGATGGCTAGGTTTGTATTATTAACACCAGCCACAGCACTTGTCTGGGTGCTGGTGGAGTGAACTAGCACTAAGTGATCAGAAGCTGCCATTTATCAAGTGCCAGTGTGTGCCAGGCACTGTTCCAAGCACCTCAAAAGCATGGCCACATTTTAGTTCTTCATTTCAGTTTAGTTTACAATAATCTTCAGTAAACATCACTATTGCTATTTAGCACACAAAAATTCTGAAGCTCCAAGAGGCTCTTTTCTAGTGTATCAGCCCAAAACTATACTTTTTCCCAGTCATAAAGTCAGAAAAAATTGCTGCATGATATGCAATCCCCAACTTTACTTTTTTTGGGGGGAGAGAGGGTGTGGGGGGAGACAACTGGGGATTTAATCCAGGATACTTTACCACTGAGCTACATCCCCAATCCTCTTTTTTTTTTTTTTTAATAATTTTTTTTTTTAAGAAAGAGGGACAGTGAGAGAGAGAGAGACAGAGAAAGAGAGAAACAACTTTATTTAGGTTTTCACGTGGCCTTAGTTGCTCTAACACTTAGTTGTGTACGTGGTGCTGGGGTTTGAACCCGGGTCCTCATGCTTGCCAGGCAAGTGTCGAAACCACTGAGCCACCGCTCCAGCCCCTCCCCAATCCTTTTTATTTTTATTTTTATTTATTGATTTTTAGAGACTGGGTCTTGCTAAGTTGCTTAAGGGCCTCACTAAATTCCTGAGACTGACCTTGAGCTTTCAAACCTCCAGCCCCAGCCTCCCTCCTGGGGTTACATGTATGTGCCACCATATCTGGCTTAACTTCACAATTTTAATGAGTTCTTTTCCTCTCCGCCACAAAGTACTATGCCTAATTTCAGGCCAGTTCCCTAAATTAACCAGAACAGTTGATTTCCTCACATCCAATTTTCCTGAACATCCCTGTTCTTATGTGCTGAAGTAACTGATTTTCCAATGAGGCTCCAGAAGTCACACCTCCACGTTCTGGGATTCACTGGAAATAGCTGTCTTGGGATAACCCCCCAAATGGACTTTGACTAGTTATGATGGGCTGTCAATTCACACACATCTCTGCAGGTGTCAAGGCCCAAAATCACAAGGACTGTGCCAGTCAGGAACATGACACAGGCTACTGAATATATGGAGGAGAAATATGGACCAAAGCAATCCCAGAGTGCTTCAATGAGGAGGAAGTTTAGAGTTGGTCATGGACACATCAATGTGGAAGAGGGCTTGGCTGTTTCGGGCCAGTGGAACAGCTGGGTAAGAATACATACACAGGGCACAGATGGCGGGGGCTCAGATTAGACAAGGGTGGGCCACATTTATAAGACGATGGCCTTGTGTTTCTGGGTTCAGATAATTTCCATAATATGGGGTTTTTGCTCAAGAGGCAGGGCAGATGGGAGATGGTGTAAAAGGCAAAGGGCTCACATATGTGAGTCACTCTGGGCACCATTCTGTTGGGGCAGGGGGAGCTGGAAACGATTCCAGACGTCTATCATTGGTTGTGCAAAGACAACACAAGCTGCCTACCAGCCAGGGTCTGCTGGCTTCCCGAAACAGCATTCATCTGCTTTGGACATGATAGCCTATTTGTTTTTCGATAATTAGCATTCAAATATTTACACTTTATACAAATGATGTGCCAAGGCTCATGGCTGGAGCAGTAAATTCTCTTCAGCACTCATATCTAATTGTCAAGAAGATGTAAGGGTGCAGACCCGCCCTTGAAGTCTTGAAAGGTGCATTTGGATTCCTAAAAGGTAAGTGGGCTTTGGGATAATGGTGACCAGTTGATGGCTCTGACAAGAAGGCTTCAGTGCCACCTGAGGCCCTCATTTAAAGAAGTGAAGAAGGTTTGCTCCCTATCCTAGCCCAGAAGGTGCCACACCATGGCTGGCAGTGGATGGGCATGCAACAGGGAAGGAGTGCTAGCACCATTCAGGTGGGGAGTCAGAGCTGCCATCCCTGGCCCAGGCTTTGGGTGCTGCAGAGTGACACAGATGACAGTACCCATTAGGAGGAGCAAAGGCAATGTACGGTTGACCAGAAAGCCCTCCAGTCACACAGCCTGCTGCTAAGTAATTGGACAAGCCTCAGTTTCTTCATCAAATACTAAATCATAACAGCGCTTAAATCATCACCACCTTATGAGATGAACAAGTGATAATAAAGTGATGTGTTTGGCCTGGCCCGAAGTCAGAGCTTAGTTAGCATTACTTTTCAGCCCAAGTTTTGAAATTCTGTAAAAGTGGTATAACAAGCAGGGATTTCACTGTATAGTTGGTTCCGTGTGCATACACTCAACGGTTTACCGGTAAGCAGAACTCTTTTTAAATGACCCTAAATGGGTATGTCCCAGTTTATATAAACACTAGACCCTGACTCAAACTAATAAACACTAAATAAATCCCATCTAAGAAAAGATCTCTCTCTGGTGTTTCAGTCCTAAAAAACTAAAACTGTCTTAGACTGAATGGCTAAGTATTATCTAATGGATTTATTGTGTCAATCAGCTTATTATAATTTATATGCTATAATTCAATAAATATTTTTAAGCCTAAGGTAAATCTGGATATATATTACATGATGCTTTGCCCATAGGGAACTGATTGAGACTGGGTGAAAGGCTTGATTCATAAACGCATGAACAAAGAGGATACTATAGATCTGATTCCAAAATCTCTCTTCACTCAAATGAGACCTCTCACAAGAATCCAAAGAAGAAAAGGAGCTTAAGGAAACCCTTTCAGGAGACTTTAAGGACCTCATGTGGCATCTGTATAAAGAGTATTGGGTGGAAAGAGGGGCATAAAGGGCTGGAGCAGTGGCTCAGAGCTTATGGCGCTTGCCTGGCATAGGTGAAAATCCGGGTGCGAACCCTAGCACCATGTACACGACGAAGTGTTGGAGCAATGAAAGCCACATGAAAAACTAAAACTAAAATTGATTTTCTCTTTCTTTCTCTCACTGTCCCTCTCTTAAAAAAAAAAAAAGAGGTGCATTAAAAATAGACAAATTTAAAAAGAAAAAAAAAAGCTAAATGTCTTTGTACTGTGTCCATAAGCTAATCTCAGATGTATCCCTGAGGGGAAAATAGAAGCTGTAAAAGCAAACACATAAAATTGGGGCATTTACGGAAAAATTGAAAAACACAATACTAGCTTGCCTGGTAGCTACCTCTGAGGAAGAAGGAAAGAGAATTGGATGTGTGGACGCGAAATAGGATGCACACATCATTGCAAAAGTGTTTCTTTTCTTATAAAGAAAGGATCTGAAGCAAATACGATAAAATATTAATATGCACTAAATCTAGGTACATGAACTTCTTTATTAATTTCTATGTTTCACTGCATACCTAGGGTACTGAAAAATGTTAAATACTAAAAATATGTCAAAAGTAAAATTGTACAAGAAGTTTTAAAAAGTTATAAAAATAAGAGAAATTATTAACCCAGTCCATATAGATCTGTATTCATTCTTCTACTTCCAAGCCCTTTATGTAACAATTCCTGCTAATAGAGTAAAACAAAGTATAAATTGAACATTTCACACTGGACTCCAGAGTTAGTTAAAGGTTTCATGGGATAATATTCTCAGCCAAGAAATGATTGACTTTATAGCACAATGGTTTATGAAAACAGAGAAAACCACTGAGTATACAGGGGCACAAGGCTCCAGGCCCTGATTTTTCACAATCCATGTAGACTTGGGCAAGTTTCTGTATTCTGACTCTCAGCTTCATCTTCTGTAAAATGAAGAATATCCCAACCGCAGTTGTTGCAGAATAACTTGCATTAACTTTTATTTTTCTAATTAACATAACATTATACATATTTATAAAGTATAGTGTGACATTTTAATGCAATATGTATTGATCAAATCAGGGAAATTAGCATTTCCATTTCTTTGTCATTTCTCTATGTGTGGAGCCTTTGAGCTTCTCTCTTCTAGTTCTTCATAAGACTATAATAGGTTATTGTGAACTATTGTCCCTCTACTGTGCTGTAGAGCAGGAGAACTTATTACTCCTAACTATATGTTGGTACCTGTTATCTAACCTGCCTCTTTCCCCTCTCTGCTCCCCTTTCTAGTAATTACTATTTTATTCTCCACCAAGATCAACATTTTTTCAGCTTCAACATGTAAGAGAGAACATGGGGGCATTTGCCTTTCTGTTTCTGGTTTATTTGACTTAACATAATGACCTCCACTTCCATTCATTTTGTAGCAGATGATAGGACTTCTGCCAGAGGAACTATATATATGTATATATATATTAATTATATATGTTCCATAACTTGGCTACTGGGAGTAGTACTGCAATAAACATGGGCATACAGGTTATCTCTTTAACAGGCTAATTGCAAACATTACATAAGAAAATGCATCTATTGTTACTCTCATAAATATTAAATACCTAAAAACACCAGCTCTGCTGTGTGCTAGCAGGTTGATAGGTACCATCTTGTTTCTTGACTTCTGGGTACAAAGGAGTCTCTCCTGGCACTCCTGTTTCTATGATGAGGGATACCTCTGAGTACATCCCCAGCTTCTCATTCCACCTTTTAATCCTCCACCCAGAAAAGAAGTCCACAGTGAGAAGTGTTGACCATGATATGAATGTCTGTAGCCCTAAACTGTCCCTCAGATGGGCTGGTCCAAGTTCTAGACCTGGGTGCATAGAGGGAAAGGAAGCAACAGCAAGCCAATCTGTTCCTCATACCCAGGCCACATAAGCTGCTTGGCTTCATTAGTGACACAGGATATTCACCCCAACTAAGATGGTGAGCAGTTACAATTCATTTTCCTTAAATCCCATCACCCAAGAACTGTAATAGGGAGCATTTTAAGGATGAGAAACAAGTCACAGTCAAGTTGCCTGAAAGCCCCACTTGTTAATATGCAGTGGAACTCGGATGATACCTGGCATCGTTGCAGAGAGACAAAAGGAGGACGATGAAGATGTTTGCTCACTTTACCTCCCACGTAGTTAAAAACAGTCAAGGAAACAATGTACTAGAACATTTTAAATCTGGATTTCCCACCAATTGTTCGTTCTTCATGATATGAGGAATAGTCCATATATAGACTTAATAATTATGCCATAGAAATCTTGGTCAAAGTTTTGTTTCATAAAATAAATATAAATGAAAAGATGATCCTGGAATACACACAAAAAAATCACCTAGGCAGATATAGAAGCACCAGTGCAAACTCAGAGGCATGTGAACCTTTTTTTGGGCAAGTAAAGGTGCCGGCTGTCAGCTTTTCAGGCTCTTCAGAGAACGTGGCAGTGTAGCAGTAATATTCCTGATGGTTGGTTTTAAGGATGGAACTTTTAAATCCTTATTAAACAAAAATTCTAAATTGTTAACGATTTAACACCTTGCTCCTTGTAATAGGATACACGATCCATAAGAATCCCAGGATAACCAGGTATGTCTACCTGGGTAGTGATTTTAATAGAAGACATGGGGAGACAGAAAGACACTAATTCTTATATTGAAGCACATATGCATATGTATTTTGAAGTCAAATATAAAATCAAGTTAAATGCTTAAAACGTAAGACTTCTAGGGCTGGAGCAGTGGCTCGGTGGTTATAGTGGTTGCCTAGCATGTGCGAGAATGCGGGTTTGAACCCCAGCACCATGTACATAACAAAGTGTTGGAGCAACAAAGACCACATGAAAAACTAAATGAAATTGATTCTATTTTTTTTCTCTCTCTCTCACTGTCCCTCTCTCTTAAAAAAAAGAGAGAGAACAAAACAAAACAAAACAAAAACACACACAAGAAACTTCTCAGAGGAGTTTCTATTACGCTGTGTTGTCTCTGTCCACGGTGCATGTGTGTGTGTTTGTGTGTGTAAGTGCACGGGCAAACAGAACTGACACTCACCTGCTGCTTCATTCATTCATCTGCTCTGCAGACGTTGGAGCGACAGGTTCAAATGCTGAGTACATTAAGTGCAGTCAGCTCTCCATATTTGTGGATTCAGCATCCTCAGTGTCAACCAACTACCCATTATTCAGAAAAAGGTAACAGTGTCTATACTTAGCAGGTACAGTTCCTTGTCATGATTCCCTAAACAATACAGAATGACAACTCTTTTTTTTTTTTTCTTTTCTAAGAGAGGACAGTGAGAGAGACAGACAGAGAAACAGAATCAATTTTTATTGAGTTTTTCACATGGCTTTCGTTGTTCTGACACTTAGTTGTGTACGTGGGTGCTGGGGTTTGAACACATGTACTTGTGCATGCCGGGCAAGCACCGCAACTGCCAAGCCAACGCTCCAGCCCATAAGACAACTCTTTATATTGTACTAGGTACAAGTCATGTAGAGATGACTTAAAGGACATGTGAACTTATGGGAACTACATCATTTTACAGAAGGGAGTGAGCCCTGATGGATTTTGATATATGAGGGAGTCCTGGAACAAATCCCCTGCACATACTGAAGAGTGAACTGTATAACTTCTCTGCTCATTGAGCTGACAGTGATGTGGGAAAGGCAGAAATTAAATATGCAAATTCTGCAGGACATGGTGATATCTTCTAGGATTCTCCACCTCCTCACCAACACACACATTTCTTTTTACCATATGACCTTCCTTCTTTCCCCTCCACAGGGCTGGGGATACCTGCCATCCATGAAGGGTAATTGTCACAAGGGAATCTGAGGACAGTTATGTCAATTCTTGGTTTTTAATTTTAAAAACTGCATTTCAAGGGATGAGGGATGAAGGACAAAACTTTGAAGATATTTGCTGAGCCTGTGTCCTCTTGCCCAAGAGGAGATAAAAACCACCTCTGGGGTGTCAGAAAAGGAGAGCGAGAGCTGGATCCGAAGCATTGATGCTGTTAAGGGTCTTTTAATTGCTTTTCCAGCGGGGTTAAGGCCCAGAGGAAGAAGACGCCAGAACCCTAGGAAGCTTGGCAAGTGAATGTAGAAGGGCTCTTGCTCCATTTTGTACCATGTCCAGCAGAAATTCTGGGCACCATAGCTGTCAGATAGCTATGTAGGTACCAGAGTTTTCTGTGCTCATGATGGCATGGGAGAAGAGCCATGTGTGGCCCCCAAGTAGAAAGAATCCACAGACTTACAGGGAATTTGCAGGCAAAGGTACGCTGGGTGGGGTAGTAGAAGGCAGTCCATGCTGTGAAGCCAGGAGACCAGGTAGAAGCCAACACTGGGACAGTGTGACACAGATGTAAGTGGATGCCACCTAAGGCCCAGACAATCTCCAGCCCCTGCCGTGCCATTAGGTTGCCCACACCTCCAGGAATTAGAGGGGAAACAACAATTCCAAGATATATCTATAATGTCAACTTTATTCAACCAATCAGAAGGGTTGGCTGGACTGGCAGTTAAATTTCCCAGTATGAGTGGAATGAGGTCTCCACACAGAGATGATGCAGAGTTGAATTTAAGGGTGCACTTCCTGAACACTTATGGGTGCAAATTGAAAATATACACCTGCTACTTAAATGCATGATTATAATTGTGCAATAATCTCTCTATATGGCTGTATTTCACATTTATATGTACAGATGCTCCTTGACTTCTGATGGAGTTATGTCCTGTCCTGAAAAACCTACAGTAAGTTGAACATATAACCCCCCAAAATACATTTAATACATCTAACCTACTGCATGCCCTAGCTCAGCAACACAGTACACTGTAGTGTCAGTTGTTGACCCCTGTGATCTTATGGCTGATTGAAAGCTGTGGCCTGCTGAGAAAAGATCAAAATTTAAAATTCGAAGTTTCATTTCTATGGCTTTCAGAGTAGCAGAAAATCAAAAAGTTAAGTTGAGCCATCATGAGTTGAATTATTATAAGTCTGGCATTGACTATAGAGAGTCACATAAGCAACTTCCTATGTAATAGCTCCACTTGAATACTTTCCAGAAATATCAAACTTAACATCCAAACAGAACACTTATTATTCTCTTTTCTTCCTTTAGTCTTCTTCATTGGTAAACAGCACGGTCATTCACCCAGCTGGTGTCATCCTTGATTTTTTTCACTTCCACCCATATCCAATCCTAAACAATAGCCCTAATTCCAGAATATCTAGCCTCTGACAATATGCGTTCTCCACAGTCCCACGGTGGTCCCAGCATCCTCTTCTGTACTGGGGTCATGACTTTTGTGCTGGTCCCCCCCACCCCGCTTTCTTCCTGCCTCTCTTCTGCAGATGCTCCACCCCTCAGTCACAGTACCAGCTTTAAAGTGTAAATCTAATGTGCTCTATCCTTGTTCCCAACTCTCCCATATATTATGTAACATATCGTATATCATATTCTTCCTAATACTTCAAACTAAAACATTAGCATGCAAGGCTGTTCCTGGTGTGGCCCTCCTTGACTTTTTTTTTTAATTTTGGAGTTGAATTTATCATGAGTTATTCTAATCCCTAAAACAATTTCCAAAAAGGATCCAGATGATGTTAAAAATATATTAGGAAGAAAAGTCTTAATGTTAGTAGAAGAATAAGTGTAGGTTTTTTTTTTTT
>PVKS010021803.1:0-34654 GCA_004027875.1 Aplodontia rufa | reverse complement strand
TTTTCCCACAGCCCCTCCAGCATCTGTTGTTGTTTGTATTCTTCATTTTTGCCACTCTAACAGGAGTGAGGTGGTATCTCATTGAAGTTTTGATTTGCATTTGCCTTATAGCTAATGATGTAGAGCATTTTCTCATATATTTATAGGCTTTCTGGATTTCCACTGGAGAGAAGTTCCTTTTGAGTTCTTTAGCCCATTTATTGATTGGATTATTTGTGAGTTTGGACTTCAGTTTCTTCAGTTCCCTGTAAATTCTGGATATTAGCCCTCTGTCCTAGGTGTAGCAGGCAAAAGTTTTCTCTCATTCTGTAGGTTCTCTCTTGATGCTCTTGACTAGATCTTTAGCTGTGCAGAAACTTTTTAATTTAATTGCATCCCATTCATTTATTCTTGATTTTACAGCATGAGCCATAGGAGTTTTGTTCATCCATAGTTCTTTGAGGATTCTCCATACTGCTTTCCAGAGGGGGTGTACCAGTTTGCCATTCCACCAACAGTACGCTAGTGTACCTATCTCTCCACAGCCCCTCCAGCATCTATTGTTTATTTTCTTCATTTTTGCCAATCTGACTGGCGTGAAGTGATATCTTAATGTATTTTTCATTTGTATTTCTCTGATTACCAGTGATTTAGAGCACTTTCTCATGTATTCATTGGCCTAACCAATGTCCTCTGTTGAGAAGTTTCTATTTAGTTCTTTGGCCCATTTATTGATTGGGTCGTTTGTGTTTTTGAAGTTGAGATTTTTGAGGATTTTGTACATTCTGTATATGAGGGCCCTGTCAGAAGAATCACAGTCCATGATTCTCTCCAATTCTGAAGGAAACCTCTTGACTCTTTAGATTATTTCCTTGGCAGTGCAAAAGCTTTTTAGCTTTATGGCATCCCAGTCACTGATTTTTTTACTTTACTTCCTTCACTTTAGGAGACATGTTGAGAAAGTCTTTATATACTCCCAAATGCTGAAGTGTTGGACCTAACTTATCTACCATCAGTTGCAAGGTAGCTGGTTTAATTCCTAGCTCCTTGATCCATTTTGATTTGATTTTCATGCAAATTGAAAGATAAGGGTCTAATTTCAACTTTCTGCAAGTGGCTCTCCAGTTTGTCCAGCACCATTTGTTGAATAGGCTGTCTCTACTCCATGTAATATTTTCTCCCCCTTTGTCAAAAATCAGATGCTTAAAGATTTGTGGGTTTGTTTCAGGGTCTTCTATTCTATTCCATTGGTCTTCATTCCTATCTTGATACCAGTACCATGCTGTGTTTCTTACTACAGCTCTATAGTATAGTTTTAGATCTGGAATAGCAAAGCCTCCTGTTTCATCTTTCTTAGTAATGTTTTAGCTGTTTTGGGTTTCTTATTGTTCCGAATGAATTTGAGAATTGCCTTTTCTATATCTATAAAGAATGGCATTGGTATCTTAATGGGGATTGCATTAAATCTATATAGTGCTTTTGGCAGAATGGCCATTTTTATTATATTAATTCTGCCTAACCAAGAGCATGGAACATCTTTCCATCTTCTTAGTTCATCTTGGATTTCATTCTTCAATGACTGATAATTTTCACTGTAGAGATCTTTTACTTCTCTTGTTAGGTTAATTCTCAAGTATTTTATTCTTTTAGAGGATATTGTGAGTGGGACTGATTTCCTAATTTCTTCCTCTCCCCTTTTATTGTTAGTGTATAGGAAAGCTATTGATTTGTGGGTGTTGATCTGGTAACCAGCCACTTTGCTAAATCTGTTTATAAATTCAAGCAGTTTACTGGTGTTTTTTGGATCTTCCAGATACAGGATCACATCACTGGCAGAAAGAGAGAATTTGACTTCCTCTCTTCCTATTAATATCTCTTTGATTTCTTTCTCTTGCCTATTGCCCCTGCTAGGGTCTCAAGAATGATATTGAATAAAAGTGGTGCGAGCAGACAGTCTTGTCTTGTTCCTTAGTTTAGTGGAAATGCTTTCAGCTTTTCTTCATTTAGTATTATACTAGCTGAGATTTTAGCATATATCCTTTACATAGTTCAGAAAATATCCTTTGATCCCTATCTTCTCTAGAGTTCTGATCATAAAAGGGTGCTGGATTTTATCAAAGGCCTTTTCTGCATCCATTGAGATGATCATATGGTTTTTGTCCTTGATTCTGTTTAAGTGGTGAATTATGTTATTTGTTTTTCATATATTGAACCAGCCCTGCATGCTTGTGATGAAGCCCACTTGACCATGATGGATTATCTTCTTGCTAAGTTTTTGAATACAGTTTGCTAAGACTTTATAAGGATTTTTGTGTCCAGGTTCATCAGGATTATTGGTCTGTAGTTTTCTTTTTTTGATGTATTCTTGTTGGGTTTTGGTATTAGAGTTACGGTGCTTCATAGAAAGTGTTTGGGAGAGTTCCCTCCTTTTCAATTTCTTGAAATAACTTAATTAGGAGAGGTGTTAGTTCCTCCTCAAAAGTGTGGTAACAATCATCGGGGAAGCCATCAGTTCCTGGGCTTTTCTTCTTTGGTAGACTTTTAATTGCAATATGGATTTCAGTGTTTGGTTTGCTTAGGAATTCAATATCATGTTGTGTCAATTTAGGGATGTGGTATGTGTCAAGAGATTTATCCATTTCTTCCAAATTATCTAATTTGGAGGAGTATAGGTTTTCAAAATATGATCTTATGATTTGTTGGATTCTGTGGGATCAGTGGTGATCACTCCCTTTTCATTGGAGATTTTATTGATTTGCTTCATTTCTCTCCTTCTTTTAGTGAGATTCGCTAGGGGTCTATCTTGTTTATTTTTTCAAAGTACCAGCTCCTTGTTTCATCAATTCTTTTTATTGTTTTTTTGTTCTCAATTTTGTTGATTCCAGCACTGATTTTGATTATTTCCTGTCTTCTGCTGGCTTTGGGGTTAGATTGTTCTTCCTTTTGAAGGACTTTGAGATAGAGCATAAGCTTATTTATTTGGGATCTCTCTTCATTTTTAATGTGGGCACTCAGTGCTATAAATTTTCCCTTTAGGATTAATATAATTTTTTAGAGGATGACTCTAGTCTATGCTCTATCCATATTTCAGACTGACATATTCAACTGGTTACTTGACATTTCTACTGAGAAATCAAAGAAGTAACTCACATTTAGCATAAACTTCTATTTCTTATTCCTTAAATTTGCTCCTCATTCATCTTCCCCATTTCAGTAAATACTGCAATACTTTGCTATCCCAAGTGACTTAATCTTAACATATCAAGTTATTTTGTATTTATTTTTTGTTGTGATTGTTATCAAGTCCTTTGGACATATCTGCCTTCCTCTGTTCCTCCTTCAACACACTTCTTTGATCCTTTCTCCTTGTAGAATCAGAGTGATGGAGTTACACCATTTTTAATTCTCTATTTGCTACTAATCACAATTAGAATAAAATTCATCCCTTACTCCAGTTTATCAGCCTCATTTATCTCTTGCTTATTTTCACTTTTCCAAATAGTCTTATACTGTTTTTCCTCTTGCATACCATACTGCAACCATATTAAACTTAATTTCTTTTCATGAATTTCTGCCTTGAAGCTGTAATACTGAAATGATCTTCTCCCTAACATTTATGTCCATTTCTTAATATTCAGAAATAAGCTTAAATATCACTTTTCACATGGTCTTCCTGACCACCCAATCTAGTGTAGTACACATACTATTTAACATTATCATGTAGTTTTAATAATTATCTAGTGATGGTCAATATTTAATACTTTTTTCTATTTGTTGCTTCTTTCTCCCATCGTTCAAAGTGTAAATTCCATGGGTGTAGATTTTTATTGCCAGTGCTAGGTACTTAGTAAACCCTATCTATTTGTCTATCTTTCTCTCTCTCTCTCTTTCTCTATCATCTATCATCTATCTATGCTAAATAAATGAATGCTTATGTTAACCTACATGAATTACAGCCTTTAAGGAGTAGCTATCATTTTAAATTTACTGAAAAGTATTACTTCAATCACCATTCATAAAGAATTTAATTTTATAATAAATAACTGGAGTTATGGAAAGCAAAGACTATTTCAATGAAAATTATTCTTTTTCTTTTTTATTGATTCATTTTTTATACTCATATATATATAAATATATGATATATTATATGTTTTCAGAACTACCAGTGGGTATACATTCTTTCTAATCTTTTAATAGCTTTTAATATCATATACTTTCTTGTAGTCACTGGATAAGGTCCATATGTTGCATTAAATTCTTGTAAAATATGGGTTTTCTACTGAAGGAAGATAATTAATTTCTGCAGTTTAAATATGAAGTTAGCATATTGTTACACCATTTTCTGGAAGAAAGTCTCTGTGAGCTTGAATGGCTAATTAAAAGGCTGTGCCAAAGTCTAGCAATGCAAAAATAATGATAAAACCTACCAACACATTTCTGCTCCATTTTTTGTTATATTAATGCTCTTGGTCAATACCAAACAGGTCTACCACATCAGCATGGATATAGAAGTAACATCATCAAAGAATAGAACACAGTTGAAAATAGCTTAGGAATGAGGGTGGTTTACAAATGAATGATATGTGTAGGTTTGAAATCAAACACTGTAAAAACTAGTAGCTGGATATTTGGAAAATTCATTCATCACATAAATGTAAATTTCCTGCCATTTCTAATAGTGGTGCATCCATTATAGGCTTATTCATTTAACAAGTTTAAGGTGCCTGTCAATTTAAAGTGGTTTATTAGTCACTTCATGTTTGCTGTTTGACATTCAGCAACACATTCTTAGAGCTAGATGCTCATTTTAACAGGAGCTTATGTATGTGCAAGTTTATATAATTTCATTTTCATATTTATTTCGGTTTCTTTATGAAATTATTGAGATTGGCAATAGGATTTTAGTGTTGAAGACTTTGGGCTTGAGACCTAAGGCATTTGACAGAGCAGCGCAATAAGCAGCTTGATTCTTTCATTATGGGAGTGTCTCACAGCCAGCACAGACTGATGCTAAAGATGATTTAAAGGCCTCCTTCAGGAGCCTTTTCAATTGTTCTTTCTCCTTAGGTATCTATCTTCATGGATCAGAAAATAATATTTTAAGGTAGAAATATCCCCTAATTTGATTTATGGATTTAACAGAATTCCAATCAAAAGCTCAAATGGCCTTTTACTGTTTTAGAGAATAATTGACAAGTTAAAATTGATTAGGAGAGTTTGGTATTGGTGTAAGGATGGACATACAGCTATAATTATAGTAGAGATATACCCTTCCATTTATCCTTAATTAATATTTTGACAAGAGTGCGAAGACAATTCAATAGGAAAAAAATAGTCTTTTCAATAAGATAACAGGATTTTCCATGCCTAACAATGAAGTTTCTGCATAGCATTCACAAGCCTGTGAATTTGATCTCCACTATTGCAAAAAGAATAAAATTAACTTAAAATTAATCTTGCGTTGTTAGTTTGAATTTGGAACATTCCCCAAAGGCCAACATGTTAAAGGCGTAGTCTCCAATGTGATACTATCGAGAGGTGGTGGAAACTTTAAGAGGTGGGACTTAGTAAGAGGTATTTTAGTAATTGGGTCTGTGCCCTTTAAGTGGATAGTGGGGCCCTACCACTTCCTCTTTGTTTTTGTTCATGAAGTTGATGGCTTTGCCCCATCACCTGCTCCTGCCATTATTTGCCAACACAGACCCAAGGTAACAGGGAGAAGCAGTCATGGACTGAAATCTGCAAAACTGTGGGACAAAATAAACCTTTTCTTCTTACAAGTTTCTATTTCTCAGGGATTTGACAAAGTGATGTAACACTAATTACTACACAGACTGTAAGAACCAAAACTGTAAAAGTATTAGAAGAGAACTTAGGAATAAATCTTTGTGATCTTAGATTGTTAATGTCCTCTTAGAAACAACACACACACACACACACACACACACACACAAAATAATTTGACTTCAAGTTCGTACTTAAAACATTTATTAAAATGAAGACATTATCAAGAAAGTGAAAACACAACCCACAGAAATGGAGACTATATTTGCAAATCGGGAGCATAATTTGTGTCAGATGATAGACTTGTGTCCAGAATGTCTAAAGAACTAATACAACTCAATAATAAAGTGATAGATGATCCAATTAACAGTGGACAAGACTCTGAGTCTTCCATAAAAAACATATAATGAGCAATAAACACAATATTGTTCAATATTGTTAGCCACTCCAGAAATACAAGCCCAAACTGTGAGAAAACTCATAGTAGTAAGATGTCTAAAATGAAAAAATGCAAACAACAATCGGAGCATGTTCTCTGTATGGCCTTGGGCCAACCTGATTTTTTTACTTCTTGCTTATAGTTCTCAAGAATAACTGCATAATATGTTGGGTTTGCAATATCCTAAGATCAGAAGGGAGCTTCTAGATGGCCTTGTATCTTTCACAGTTTTCCCAACCAACAGAAAGTCCTTCAACAATTTAACCTGTATATTTTGGGGTTTCCTCAGCTGCAGTGTAAGTGGATCACATGCAATTGAGGCTCTGCCTGTCCTGGGAAACTTTCTTGATCATTGATGGACCAGCTCCCACTGAAGCCTAGACTTCTGTGGTCTCTTACGTTCTGTTAGTAATAAACCCACTTTGTGCAACTTGTGTATGTGGTGTATGGGTATTTTATATCTATGGACTCAGAAAAATTGGTAACCAGTGTACAGTGAACCTGATTCACAATAATAAATGTTGGAGAAATTGTGACCCCTCATGTATTGATTATATAGGATTTTAAAATAGTTTACTTGCTTTGGAATATAGTCTGGTGTTGCCACAAATTATTAAACAGAATTATCATATGATTGGGCAATTTAACTCCTAAGTGTATAGTGAAAATCATTGATAACCTGTATCCACATACAACCTTCCACAGACATTTTTGTAGCAGCATTTTTTGTAATAGTTTAAAATTAAAATAGGCAGAATACCCATCAACTGATAAATATAAAAATACATAATGGTATGCCCATTCAAAGGATTAACTGCCAGCAATAAAAAAAATTAAGTACTGATACATGTTACAACCTTGAAATACTCTGCTTTGTGTATCTAGAATAGAAATTGTGCAAAATAAGCCTGGAACTAATGGTCATATCAGAAAGAAAATAATCTATTAAGAATCTTTAGAGTATGTCACTAATATTTAGAAGCAAATTTGAATAAACTGAGGTTGATCAACAGGTGAGAGAATCTGAACAATAAAGAAAGTAACTGAAATAAATTTAAACACATAAAATGAATTTAATTCCAATAATTGATAATGCAATTTTGAAATCACCTCAATCACTGAGTTAAATTTCTAGCCCTGTGTACTGTGTACTAAGTTACACACCTTATAGATTAAAATAGCATTATTTATTATTTCTTATGAATTAGGAGTTTGGCAAAGCTTGTCTGGCTCATGTACTCATGACCTCATAAAGCTGAAATTAAGGTGTCAGTCGGGGATGTTCTCATCTGTGTTGACTGGACTGGTTCTTATCTGAAGCTTAATATTTTCTTCTAAGCTTAAACAGTATTGGCAGAATTTAATTCCTTGTGGCTGTATGTTGAGACCTGGTGCTCTAACTAGCTGCTGTTTGGGAACTGCTCTCAGTGACTGGTTACTGGCAACCATCCTCAGGTCCTTGATATGTAGCCCCCTCTAAGTATCTTCTCGCAACAGGACAGCTTACATTCTTTAAGGAGAAAGTATTGTCAACAAAAGTGCCAAAGTAAAGAACTCCAAAATGTCATCCTACTATTAAGGCAACACTAATTTGCAAACAACAACAAAACAAAAGCAAACAACAACAACAACAACAAAAAACGCAGCAGAACCACATTTTTCAAAACTATTGAATCAAATAAAAAACTCACAAAAGCTATAGGAATGCTAAATGAAAAAATTACTAAATTTTAGTTAGAGAATATTGTGTGGTTTTCTTACTTTTTTGCCTACCATCTGCCACTCCCAGTTTGGCAGTGGCACTGGGGATGACAGAGCACATTGTTGGTGAGACTTGATGGTGCCAAGATGAGGTAATATGATTTATCTTACTGAATTGTGTGTGTGTTGAGTTGATTTGTCTGGTAGTTCCTTAAGGGATAGCACAGAGACTTGCCTTTGTTTTGCCTGGGGTGGAATTTTCTCAGGGCTGGAGCAGTGGCTTCCTGGGGGTAATTATTCAAAATCATGTAAATGAAAATGTATTAACTGCAAACACTTGAGACACGGGATAAAAGATGGGGCAAGCAGGAGATGCACCAAAAACCTATGAAAGAAGGGCCTGGAGAAGGAAAAATGTAGGGAATACAGGCTTTGAAAAGCTTTTAGGTGTACTGGATAACCTAGAAGACTTGTACATGCTTAAGCGGGACACATACTCAGAAAAGAACTGAGAAGATTCTAAAGCTTTTGACTTTGTCTTACTTTCTGGACCAGGTAAGCAGAAGGTGGAGACTAAGGCAGAGTCACACATGGCCTGGCTTGGCTAAGCTATAAAAGTGTTCCCCAGTGCAAAGGCAATGTTCAAGACTGGTAAATAATTTTTTGGCTTTTTTTTCCCCCTGCATTTTAAGAAAATACCTATCAAATCAATTGCTGATCTCTAAGCTAAAGAAAAATAATTGTCATTAAGCTCACATGTCAAGGAATTAAGTTTTTTCCAAAACAGCCAAGCAAACTAACTAAACAAACAACTGGAACCTACAGTAAACAACAACAAAAAGCCCTGGGTAAGAAAGAGACTGATTTTCCAACTTTCCATAGAATATTCAAGATGCCCAAATTTCAACATAAAATATTGAGGCACATAAAGAATTAAGGAAGTATGAATCATTTCCAGAAAGAAAAATAATAGAAACTGTCTTGAAGGAAACACAGATGTTGGATTTACTACATAAAACTTTAATCTTTCTTAAGAATGTTCAAAAAAAGCTGAACAAAAGGGGAATAAATAAAGGAAACCATTTGGTAGAAAATATCAATAAATACATATAAGTTATAAAATAGAGGAAAGAAATTCTGGTACTGAAAATAACCAGAATGAAGAATTCATTGGAAGATTTCAATTACAGCTTTAAGCAGGCAAAAAAAATATATATATACATATATATATATATGTGTGTATATATATATATGTGTGTGTATATATATATATATATATATGAACTTGAGGAGAAGGCAGTTGAGCAGCAGTAAGAAAAAGGGCAGAGAGACCTTTTGGGACAATGCAAGCAGACCAGCATATACCTGATGGGAGCTCTGAAGGAAAGGAGAGAAAGTGGCAGAAAGAAAAATTGAAGAAGTAATGGCTGAAAACTTCCCAAATTTTGTGAAATGCATCGGTTGAATGTGTAGAAACACATTCAAGAATCTCAATAAACTCTAAGTGGAAGAATAATCCTAAGGATTTACACACCTAGACACATTATAAGCAAACCATAGACAGATGAAACAAAGAGGAAATCTTGCAAGCATGTGAGGGAAATGGAATATCCCACAGGAGGAATCTCAATAAGATGAATGGGTAATTTTGTGTCAGAAAACAGGCCAGTAAGCAGTGACATGAAATATTTAAAAAGCTGAAAGGAAAAGAAAAACAGAATCCTGTAAGCCAATGACTTTATATCTAGCAAAATTATCCTTTAAAAACAAAAAAAGAAAAAGCAAGACATTCTCCAATTAAAAATAAAACAGGGGCTAGAGCAGTGGCTTAGCAGATATGGTGCTTGCCTGGCATGAAGATGCAAGTTCAAACCCCAGCACCATGTACCCAAGAGTGTTGGAGCAACAAAAGTCACATGAAAAGCTAAATAAAGTTGATTTTCTCTCTCTCTTTCTCTCTCCTTATCTCTTAAAAAATAAATAAAAATAAAATAGAGACTCATTAGCAGATTTATCTTGTAAGAAGTGATGGAGAGAATCCCTCCAGTTGAAGTCAAAGGACACTAAACAGTAATTCAAAGCCATTAGGAAAAATAAAGAAAAACCACACGGGTAGCTTCTTAGGTAAATATAAAGCTAGTATTATTGTATTTTTGGTTTATAATGTTTTTCTATGTTTATGATAAAAGAGCAAGGAGAAAAATATCTTTCTGGAGGACACAGGTCCTTTAGTTATTAATTTCTGAATCACCTGATTAAGAATAACTAAAGTAATCTCTACCGTGATTAAATTAAATTAAGTTTATGATATTTCATCTTATTCACAGGCCATACCCTGGGGAAGGGCTTATATTAGGGAGAGGTTTATTGGAGACCATCTTAGAATGATGCTTACTGCAATCACATTTGGAGGATGTTATGGAATTAAAAGCATTTTAAAAGCTGTTAAATGAAAGGGAAGAATCAAACATTTAACCTACCTTTTAAGAGAACTATTTTTCAATTTTCAGAGCAACTGAAAAAGTATATTCAAACCCTAGTTGAAGTACTGAGGATTTGGTGTTGTATAGCAATGTGCAAAATTACAAAAATCCCTTTGAAAACTGTCATCCAGATCAAAAGCAAGGGTAAGGGTGGTAACAATGCAAAAGCCTCAGATGTCATAAAGAAAAATGATTGGTTTTTCAAAACAGCTCTTCACTTGTCAATTGAGGACTAGGTGAGTAGAGATAGATTGCTGCCCCATCCACCACCCCTCACCTCCACCTCCTTTAACTGAGTACAGACAGTACATACAGCTGAATCACAGAGTTGCAACAGTCACGAGGGTTGCTATCAGGCTATAGTTCTGCTTATTCTATCCACTTCTTTCATATGGAGCCATATTTGACCATATGAGATATGTGTACTAAGATGTCTGAAGTACATTTAATAAACAAATATATTTATTGATTTTTTTCACTTACTTGATGTATATCCTGCATCAATTATTTCTATAAAAAAGTTACTTATAAAAAGAAAATAATGGTGGGTTTATTTTAGTAAAGTTCTACCATGTAAAGCATATTAAAAATTAAATTTTAATAAGATTAGAAGCCATATTAACACCAAAAATATGACAGGAGAATTTTTAAAATCATGTACCATTGCTGTATGGAATTGTTGGGCCTATTTTCTTGTAATTCCATTTCTAAGATGACATTTTTTATGACATGCTTCATTAATTTGCAGGAAGTATTCCTTCTGGCAGCGTCTGTTCAAAATGCATTGTAATAGAAAAGGGTGGGTTGGGTGGGCACTGGAGAGAAGGATGGAAGTGAATAATGTAGTAAAGAGGAAAATGGGAAGCCACAGCAGCAGAGAAAATTCCATAAATTTGAATAATAGATGGTGAAAGCTCTTGGGTTCTTCAGAATATTACCATCTCTGTAATAGAGTTTGACACTTGGAAGGGACCCTAACAGATCATATCTTACCTTCAACAGAGCCTCAACTAAAGCAGTTTAGGCAGAAGTAGAAACCCATTAGAAGTCCACTGCAAGAGGACATTTATCATACTTTCCCTATGGGACCCTTATCCTTGGGAAATCATATTCAGATAGGTTTCTGATAATACAGAAATGGTGTGATGTTCCTGGAATGGGAATGAAACTGATGAATGCCTGGCAGTTGTAATACAAATATATATATTTTTTATATAGCATGATGTTCAATAATAAATGCAAGTCTAGTATTTCCCCCACACTTGTGTGTGTGTTTATGCGTGTGGCCTATGCACACACCCAGAATCATACTAGAGACTATATATCTATAATAGAAATATATTTAAGCAAAAATTATTTTGGAAGGCCAAGGCGTGTCTTTCTACATGGAGGTATACTGCAGCAAGTTAGTAGAATGCTGAGAAAACTGTATCTGTGTGATAAGTGGCATCCCCCCCTACAGTTTTGATTTCTATTTTATAAGATCATAGCTGTGGTAGGTAGAACATAATGGATGCATTTACTTAACTTCTGTAGACTTCAGTTCTGCACTTGTTTTTTTAAATATATGTTTTTATTAAGGAGTTGAGTGGTTACAGAATCATAAATGCATATAAAGTAACAAGATGATATGCATTTGATCCTAAACCACAGTTAGCTGACATTGCCCACACCCCAGCCTGATTCTTCCACAGTATGCCCCTATAGCAAATATAAATGTCTATATGTGTGTGTATGTTTGTATGTTTAAGATTGTGAATTTTCTAGAATTAAATGATTGCATAAATATTATTTAACTTCTCTAGGGAGTAAAGAGTATACTATATTGTTTATTGTCTCCCTAGGTCCATCCATAACTTTCTTCCTCTCCCATCTCTCCAACTCTCCTCTCCTCCCTTCCCTTCTTCATTTCTATGTGTCCCTTAGATTATGGGTTGCTATGCCCTTGATGGGACAAATACATGAGTTTGACTATCTTTCACACAAGCCTGGATTTAGGTCTCACCTCCACAAATGAGGGAAAATGTTGGGGATTCCCCCAACATGAGGTCCAGCTGGCTTGTAAAAGAATTGGTGATAAATAACTCTGACCCAGCTGGCTTGTATCTTCCTTAGTGACATAATGCCTGACAGCATGACTAAGCTATTTGGTCACTCATTTGTACAATTGGATAAAAGTGTTTGCATTGTACCCCTATTGGCTGTTGTAATAGATAAACAGAGTAGCCACTAGTCAGGCAGAGCAAGCAGGCAAGGAAGCAGGTAGAAGAAGCAGTCCTGTCCTGAAGCAGTCAGAGAAGAAGAAGCATGGAAGCAGCAGAAGCAGCAGCAGCGACGGTGGAGAGATCAGCAGCAGTAGAAGATGCAGGCAGTAAGAGCCTCGGCTGCAGAAATAAGGACTCTGGTATGGCAATAGAAACAAGGACTCTGAATGTGAATAGCCTTGACTCTAAATGTAATGCCTTAAGGGCCTTGACCCTAAGAGAGGGAAGGCGGGAAGCGCCTGGAGACCTTTAGCTGTGGTAAAGAAAGAAATAAAGTGTTTGGAGAACTTAAGACCAGTGGGTCTATTTTAATCCCAGTTCACCGCCTGAATGAATGCCTTGTCCGGTTCCTGCCGGCCGGGACCGGGCAGGAAAACATTAGACCCTTGTCTGGGTTTAGCTAACTTTGCTCAGCATGATTTTTTTCCATTGCCATCCATTTACATTAAAAGGCCTTAATATCATTGTTTCTGATAGCTGAGTAGAATCCCCCCCCACACACACACACAAACAAACACACAAACATATCACAGCTTTTGGATCCATTCATCTAGTGACAGGCATCTGGGTTGATTTCATAATTTAGCTATTGTATAAATCAAGCTGCTATGAACATTGATTTTGCCATGTTTGCTGTAATATGTAATACTCCTCTGGGGAAATATCCAGAAGAGGGATAGCTGATTTGTACTGTAGATTCATCCTAATTTTTTGAGGAGTCTCCACACTGCTGTCCAGAGTGTCTGTACCAGTCTTCAGTTCTACCAACAGTGTGCTAGTGTTCCTATTACCCCACAACCCCTCCAGCATTTTCTACTGTTTGTAGTCTTCATCTTGCCAATCTGACTGGCATGAAGTAAAATCTTAATGTAATTTTGATTTGCATTTCTATGATTACTAGTGATTTGGCGTCTGGTCCCGACCGGCAGGAACCGGACGGCTCTCATTCAGCGGTGAACTGCATCTTCTACTGCTGCTGATCTCTCCACCGTCGCTGCTGCTGCTTGCTTCACTGGTTCTATACTTCTGTGCTTCTGCTTCGGCTTCTCTGACTCTATGCATCTCTGCTTTCCTCCTGACTGCTTCTTCTTCTCTGACTACTTCTCTGCTTGACTAGTCGCTACTCTATTTATCCATTACAACAACCAATAGGGGTACAGTGCAAACACATTTATCCAATTGTAACAAATGAGTGGCCAAGTAGCTTAGTCATGAGGTCAGGCAATTTGCTAATTACAAGCCAGCTGGACCCCTTAGAGTTGTTTACCACCAATTCTTTTACAAGCCAGCTGGACCTCATGTTGGGGGATCCCCAACAATTTGGAACTCTTCTCCATGTATTCATCGGCTTGTTTGATTTCCTCTGTTAAGAAGTTTGTTTAGCTCTCTGGCGCACTTGTGGATTGGATTGCTTGTGTTTTTCAGTTATTTGTAAATTTTGGGTATTAGTCCTCTGTTGGAGCAATCATAGGCTATGATTATTTCTCTTTTCATTTGGCTTTTGTTGCTCCAAGACTTCATTGTGTATGTGGTACTGAGAATTGAACCTGTGTCCTTGTGCATATAAGGCAAGCACCATAACCACTGAGCAACCACTCCAGCCCCTTGAGGTTCTCTTTTGACAGCTTTGACCAATTGTTTGGATGAGCAAAATCGTTTTAATTTAATGCCATGCCACTCATTGACCCTTTCTTTCTTTTGCTTTGGGAGTCTTATTGAGGAATTCGTTGCCAACTCCCATATGATGGAATGTTAGTCCTAATTTTTCTTCTAGTATTTGTTTGGTAGCTGGTCTAATTCCTAATTCCTTGATCCATTTTGATTTGATTTTTGTGCAAGGTGAGAGATAAGGATCTAATTTCAATTTTATGCAAGTGACTTTCTAGTTTGTCCAGCACCATTTGTTGAATACGCTATCATTCCTCCATTTTTTATTTTGACTCCCTTTGTCAAAGATCAGATGTTTAAAGATTTGTGGGTTTGTCTCAGTCTTCTATTCTGTCCCATTGATCTTCATTCCTATTTTGATACAAGTACCATGATGTTTTTGTTACTATAGCTTTACAGTATAGTTTTAGATCTGGTATTGCAAAAACACCTGTTTAATCTTTCTTGCTTACCAATATTTTGGCTATTCTGGTTTCCTATTTTTCCAAATGAATTTGAGAATTGCTTTTTCTATATCTATGAAGAATGACAATGATATCTTGATGGGAATTCCATTGAATTTGTATAGTGCTTTTGTTAGAATGGCCATTTTAATTATATTAATTCTGCCTAACCAAGAACACGGAACGTCTTTCCATCTTTTCAGGTCTTCTTCAATTTATTTCTTCATTGTTCAATAATTTTCATTGTGGAGATCATTTACTTCCCTTGTTAGATTAATTCAGAAATTTTTTTGAAGATATTGTCAATGGATCAGATTTCCTGATGTCTACTTCTCCTCTATTATTATTTGTGCATAGGAAAGCTATTGACTTATGGGTATTGATCTTGTAGCCTGCCACTTTGCTAAATCTATTTATAATTTCAAGCAGTTTTCTGGTGAAGTGTTTTGAATCTTCCAGATGTAGGACTATGTCATCAGCTAACAGAAATAGTTTGACCTCCTTTATTCCTATTCTTATCTCTTTTAATTTCCTTCTCTTACCTGATTGCTCCAGCTAGGGCTTTGAACCTATGCTGAAAAAAAGTGGTGAGAGTGAGCAGCCTAGTCTGATTCCCAAGAATGTTTTCAGTTTTTCTCCATTTAGTCTTATACTAGTTGAGGATTTGCCAAATATAGCCTTCACAAAATTAAGATAAATTTCTTTGATCCCTATTTTCTCTAGAGTTTTGAGCATAAATGGCTGTTGGATTTTATCGAAGGCCTTTACTGCATCAATTAAGATGATCTTATGGATTTTATCCTTAATTCTGTTTAATGAATCACATTTATTGATTTGCATATGTTGAAACAGTCTTGCATCCCTGGAGTGAAGCCCAAATGATTGTGATGAAGATGAACTATCTTCTTGATTTTTTTTTTTTAAAGAAAAGAGGGACAGTGAGAGAGAGAGGAGGAGAGAAATAACTTTATCTAGTTTTTCATCTGGCTTTCATTGCTCCAACTCTTAGTTGTATATGTGGTGCTGGGGTTTGAACCCGGGTCCTTGTAAATGCTAAGCAAGTGCTGTAACTGCTGAGCCACTGCTCCAGCCCTCTTGATATGTTTTTGAATGTGGTTTGCTGGAACTTTATTAAGGATTTTTCCATCAATGTTTTTCAGCGATATTTTCCAGTAATTTTTTTTTTCGATGCATCTGTTTTGGATTTTATCAGAGTTATGTTTGCTTCATAAAAAAAATGTTTGGGAGAATTCTTTCCTTTTTTATTTCTTAGAATAGTATAAAGAAGAGGTGTTAGCTCCTCCTCATAGGTGTGGTAAAACTTCATGGGTAATCCATATGGTCCTGGACTTTTCTTCTTTAGAAGGTTTTAATTGCTATATGGATTATGGTGCCTATTATTATGCTGTTTGGGATTTCAATATCATCCTGCATGAATTTGGGGATGCTGTATGTGTCTAGAAATTTGTGCATGTCTTTTAGATTATATAATTTAGAGGAGTAGAATATTTCAAAATATATTCTGATAATTCATTTGATTTTCATGGGCCAGTGGTGATCACGCCTTTTTGTGTTGGTTATTTTGTTGATCTGCTTCAATTTTCTCCTTTTAGTGAGATTAGCTAGGGGTCTTTTAATTTTATTTTATTTTTTCATAAAACCATCATTTTGTTTTCTCAATTCTTTTTATTGTGTTTTTTTTTTCAATTTCATTGATTTAAGCTCTGATCTTGATATTTCCTGTCTTTTGGGCTTAGATTGTTCTTCTTTTTGTAGGGATTTGATGTGGAACATAAGCGTATTTATTCAAGATCTCTCCTGATTTTTAATGTAGGCTCAGTGCTATAAATTTTCCCCTTAAGAGTGCTTCATGCTGCTCTAAAGGTTTCAATGTATTGCATCTGCATTCTCATTCTCTTCCAAGAATTTCTTTATTTCTGCTCTCATGTCTTCTTGGATCCATTCCTCATTTTATAGGGTATTATTCAATTTCCATATATATATATATTTTTTTCTGTTATGATTTTTGTTATTAGTTGCTAGGATCATGATATCATGTTCTGATAGGATATATGGCATAATATCTACTTTTTTATATTTGCTAAGATTTCCTTTGTGAATTAGAATATGTTGTATTTTGAAGAATGATCCATGTTTTGCTGAGAAGAAGGTATACTCAGCCAAATTGTGGTGGAATATTCCTTAGATGGTCTGTTAAATCCATTTAATTTATGGAGTTGTTTAGAGTGGAGATCTCTTCACTGTATCTTTCTTTGATCTGTCTATTGGTGATAGAGGAGTATTAAAGTCTCCCAGTATTGTGTTGGGGTCCATTAGTAGTTTTATGTCATGGAGTATTTTTTGTACATACTTCGGAGCATTGGTGTTTGGGCATAGATATTTACTATGGTTATAGCTTCCTGATGTGTTCTTCCCTTTACTATGTTGTAGTGGCCTTCTTTATTTCTTCTGTTTAAATTTTGGTTGAAATCTACTTTGTCAGATATAAGTATTGCAATACCAGCTTGCTTTTTTGGGCCATAAACCTGGTAGTTTTTTTTCCCATCCTTTCACTCTTAATGTGTGGATATCTTTGGCTATAAGATGGGTGTTCTATAAGCAGCATATTATTGGATTTTGTTTTTTGATCCAATCCACCAATCTGTGTTTTTTTATTGATGCATTGAGACCATTCACATTCAATGTTAGGATAGTTACGTGGTTGTGATTCACAGATATTGTGATTTATTAGTGAGTTCTGTGCTTTCTTGGTTGTCTTTTGATAGTATGCAATTTTATTGAATTTTCTGTTTGTGGGTTTTGAGAATTATTTGCTTGTTCTATCTAGAGTTTATCTTTGAGGATTCTTCATAGTGCTGTTCATGAATGCTGCAAGTTTGATCTTATCATGAAATGTTCTTATTTCCCCCATTGAATTTGAAGCTCACTTTTGCTGGGCATAATATTCTTAGCTGCATTTTGTGGTCATTCAGATCAAAAGATCTCTTTCCAGGATCCTCTAGCTTCTAGTGTCTAAGCTGAAAAGTCAGAGGCTTATTGGGTTTGCCTCTGGATATGATTTGGCATTTCTTTCTTGCCACTTTTAATATTCTTTCCTTGATTTTCCTTTTATACATTTTGAGTATGATGTGTCTCAGTGAACTTCTCATTTGATTAGGCCTTTTGGGTGTTCTGTGTGCTTTCTGGATGAGCATTTCTGACTCTATTCTGAAGTGGGAAAATTTTTCATTTAGAATCTTCTTTGTACCTTTCATTTGAGCTTCAACTTCTTCCTGTATCCTAATTAATTTTAGATTGTTTGTTCAGATTTCATCCCAGACATTTTGAAAATTCTGCTTATGTTCTGTGAGATTTTTTATTTTTTGTCATCCAACTAACTCAGCCTATCTTCATTGTCAGAAGTTCTTTCTTTAGAGGTAAGGTTTTGTTTTATATAGAGATTAATCTGTTATTAATTTTTTTCCATTATTTTTCTGAAATGATTGTCTGAATATTTTAGTTCTCTTACTTCCTTTTTCAGTATGTATATTTCTTTGATAATAGACTTTGTTATCTCTTGAGCTTTCTGATAGTCCCTTCATTAAATCTTCTTTTATTAGTTCATTGTTCCTTTTAGTAATCAGATCATTGATAATTATTTCTAGTTTTTCATCCCACTCCCTGTCCATGTGTTCCTTGTTTGGGGAGTTGTGGGCTTTATGTAACTCTTTCCTATTTTGATTGCTCATTGATAATCTTTTAGATCTTTGAATTGAATTTCCCTGTGGTGAAGCAATGCAGGTCTGCAATTGCTTCTTCCTTGTTGGTCAAAGGGTTGGGTCAGATACCATCCCTCTGATGACCACCTTCTTCCACAAAGCTGCTTCTGCCTGGAACCTTGTTTTGCTGTACCTTGTGGACATAGGCTGTAGGGCATCAATATGGAATCTTTTGACGGTGTGTGGCAGATTGCTGGGCTTTGGAAGTGCAGCAGCCAGGGTGCTTTTCTGGGTTTTGGAGTCTTGTGTCAGGTCTGAATGGACCTCCTGCATGCCGGGACTGGACCTGGAATCCTTGACAGTACATATGGACCCAACATATTTGGATCTGGCAGGCATGGGTCGTGTCTGGGTGCCCTTGTATCCTATGGCTGCGTGGTTCAGGATGGGGGGTAGAAGTGGATCCTTAGCATGGGTGTCCTACACATGCCTGAAGACCCTGGACCTGAGGCCTGGATCCTGTGCAGAGTCTGCTTGGGTTGGCTTCAGTGGAGTTCCTTGGCATGGGTGCCCTGCACATCTGAGCACTCAGACCTGAGGCCTGGTTCACATACAGAGGCTGTTTGGGTTGGCTCCAGCAAGGTTTTGTGCATGGGTACCCCAAGTGTACTTGAGGAACCCAGATTGGAGGCCTGGATCCTCAGTGTTGAGGCTGTTGGGGTTAGCTCTGGCAGGATTTCTGGTGCAGGTGCCCTGCACACCAAGTTTCTGCATTTGTAAATTGGTGTTTTAGGCAACTCCTTTATCCTTATGAACAAAAGACCCAACAAGACTAACTTAGAAGAGGGAATGTTTATTTAGGCTCACAGTTTCAGAGGTATTTATATATACTGCTTGTTGGGTTTGCCCTTCACTCCGTTTCAACAGCTGTCCTAGAGCGATCTTGTTACTATTTCCATAAGTTCCTTCAGGAAGGGCTGCTTTGTTAGGCTTCCTAATTCTTATGCAAAGAGTTAGGATGGGTTGGAATGTGCTAACCACAGGCTGTTCCCTACCTAGTTGTTTGTCTTTACTCAAAATCTGCATAACCCCTGGCAACTCCCTTAAAAGGATTATTGATTCCTTGGCTGTCTCCCCTCCTCCATATATAAAAACCTGTGTGCCTTGATAATAAAGGGATTCTGGGCTGCCATCAGCTGTGTGTGGTTGACTCGTTTTCCCCGGTTAGGAGGGAAGGGGTCCCCGGATGAGGAGGGGCCCAGAGGGGCCCAGTTTCCAGCCATTGGCACTCATCCTCCTCCTGATCGGCTCCCGGGGGGTAGTCCAGCCCCCCACACTGCTGACTCCATTGCTCTGTGCCCAAGTGAGGTAGCACCTCTTGGGGAAAAGGCCTGTCCTTGGAAGAAAGCTGTTCAGCTAGTGGAAGGGTCAGGAGGCAGAATGAGAGGGAGGAGAAGAGGGAAAGGAGAATGGGGAAAATGCACTCCTCCTGTCATGCCCTGTGCTTACCACCCATTCTATTTATTCAAACTAGAATGGACATTTTAATTAGAGCTCTCATAATTAAATCACTTTTCCTTGGACTGTTCCTGCGATAATAGGAATTTTGGGGTAACACCTCATATCCAAACCATAAGAAGTGGTAATACTGTCTTTTACAGAGGATTATTTTAGTGACTAAGTAAGTTTTGTAAAATAGTTTTACCATGTCTGGAAAATAAAAGTGCTCAATAAATATTAGTTATTGTTTTTATTCTCATTCCTAGTGCTCATTGTCATTGTCATTGTCATGCCAACACATTGCTAGCTGGTAGATGATTCCATCCTCTCACTGCCTTTGTGCATGTTAGAATAGTTTCTGTCTAGTGAAATGGGCATCAAAACAGTCTGAGGTGTATTTGTACTTTAAATAAAGTACAGAGTGCATCCGTGTGGATTTAGAAAAAGTTGTTTTAGAAAGTCAGAGTGTTCACAAGACTGATCCCTAGGAACTAATAGTTCACCATTAAATTAACAAGGATATCAATCATTCACAGTGGAGCAAAGCAGGAGTAGTCATAATGGATTGGCCATAGTAACAGGTAGAACCTGGTATATTTGCAAAAAGATTTGCTTTTAAAATTAGCAGACCAGAGCAGAAGGTCCTACTGTGAAAAAAATATGGTATTACTCCAAATTGCCAACTTAGCAAATTATTTTTGGCCCTACTTGGAATAGACAAATATAGCTTATTTTTCAAAGACTTGTGTTTATCTAAATTATTTATGTGTTTATTTATTTTTAAATTTCATTTAGGTACTTATTCAACTAGGATGAGATCATGGTGCCAAACTTAAAAGATACAATAATACATTGAACAAAATGTAAGTCTCAATGCTGAGCCCAGAACCCAGTTTTCTTCTCCAAAAGCAACCACTGTAAGCAGTTTCTTATGCATTCTTTCAGAGGACTTGTAATACAAGAATGCATATGCAAGCATATAGAGCATATTTTTATACTTTATAATGCATTAACAGCACATTATATAAATCTTTTGTATCTTCTATTTTTATTTGTTGTTTTAAAAAAATTATAGTAATTAACACATATTGATTGTAAAAATTAATGTGATTCACTGTGACATTTCTACACATTCATATGTCATGCATTAATCATGCCCACCCACCATTTTCATACTCCCCACATTGCACTGTCTCCCCTACCACCTTGTTCCATCCCAGTCCCTAATAATACCTCTTCTACTTTCAGGACCATCTTTTTCTATTTAATTTCCACATGTGAGAGAAAACATGCAATACTTCTCTTTCTGTGTCTGGTTTATTTTACAGTGTCCTCCAAGGCCATTTATTATCCTGTAAAAGTCAGGAATGTATTCTTTTTAATGACCTTATAATACTCCACAGCATTTATTTACCATTTTTCTTCTTTTTATTATTTTAATTTATACATAACAGTAGAAACCATTTTGGCATAATTACAAAAGCATGGAATATAATTCCATTTCCAGTACCATCCATTTTTTTCCCCTCCCTGCACCTCTTGGTCTCTGCTCTCTACTAAATTTTCTGCCATTTACCCACAGTTGTTTGTTTAATTAGTTTCCTGTGGATGTACGGGATGATGAGCTTCACTGTGGTATGTTCATATATGTACATAGGAATGTAATGTCAGATTAATTCTACTACCTTTCCTTCCCCTTCCCTTCATTCCCCTTTGTCTACTCCATGATCTTGCTTCTATTCTTCCTTGTCTCCTTATTGTGGATCAACTTACACATATCAGAGAAAACATTCAACCTTTGGTTTTTGCAGACTGTCCATATTTTCTTTATCATTCATTTCTTGACAGGCACGTGGGATGATTCCTCATCTTGGCTATTGTGAATATTGCTGCATAAATATGAGTATACAAGTGTCTCTTTATTATGCTGACTTCATTTATTTCAGATATATACCCAGGAGTTGGATAGATTCCCAGGAGTTGGATAGAGTTGGATCATATGATTAATTCTTTATTTAGTTTATTGAGAAATATTAATACTGTTTTCTTTCATGGCTGTACTAACTTATATTTCTACCAACAGTATAACAGACTTCCTTTTCCTCCACATTCTTGCCAGTATTTGTTATTTTTTGTAATTTGATAATAGCAATTCTGATTGGGGTGGTATGAAATCTCATTGTAGATTTGATTTGCATTATTTCTTTTTTTTTTAAGAGAGAAGGACAGTGAGAGAGAGCAAGACAGAGAAAATCAATTTTTATTGAGTTTTTCACATGGCTTTCATTGCTCTGACACTTCGTTTTGTACATGGGTGCTGGGGTTTGAACCCATGTACTTGCCCATGGCCGGGCAAGTGCCATAACGGCTGAGCCACCACTCCAGCCCTGATTTGCATTATTTCTATGTCTAAAAATACTGAGCATTTAACCCAGAGATGCAAGGGTCGAATGTCTCCACTCATCTGTGGAGGTTGGAACTAGACCCTGGCATTTCAGAAAGGTGGTCTATTATCATGTGTTAAATCCAGATAAGGTGTAATGTTATACAGCCTAATACTTTTTTAAAGATATGTGGGAAGGGGAAGGGAGGGATACAGGTGGATAATTTGGGGGGCTCTCCTGGGGAGTAAATCTAGTATCCAGAAACTATACACATTTTATATTATTTTGTTAAAAACTTGTATGGTTGTTCAAAAATAAAAAAAAAATACTGAGCATTTTCCCATGTCTTTGTTGGGCATTTATATATTCTTTTTTGAGAAATGTCTGTTCAGATTATTTGTCTATTTTTTACTAGATTATTGTTTTTTTGTTGTGAAATGTTCTTTTTGAGTTCTTCGTATATTCGGGGTTTTAATCCTCTGTCAAATAAACAGCTGGGAACAAATTTTTCCCATTCTATATATTGTGCCTTTATTCTCTTGCTTATTTTCTTTGTGGGCGTGGGAACTTTTTAATTTGATGTAATACTATTTTAATACCATTTTGAAATTCTTGATTTTGTTTCCTGAGTTATTAAAGTCCTATCAGGAAATCACTGTCTGTATGAACAAATTGAAGTATTTCCCCTATGTTTTCTTCTACTAATTTCAGTTTCATGTGTTGCATAAAGGTATTTAATCAATTTTAAGTTAATTCTTTTAACAGGATGAAATACAGTGGTCTACTTTCAGTTATCCATATGTAGCTAGCCAATTTTTCCAGCACCTTTTTTGAAGAAGATGCCTTTTCTCCACTATATGCTTTTGGCACTTTTAGTGAAAGTTAGTTAGCTGCAGAAGCTGGATTTATTTCTGAATCTTCTGTTTCATTAGTCTTATTCCATTTGCTTTTGTGTCAATACCATGTTTTTGTTATTGTGGCATTTATAGTATGTTTTGAAAGCAGGTATGGTGCCTCTGGTGTTCTACCTTTTGTTCTCAATTGCGTAGTTTATTCAGGTTATTTGGTGCTTTCATATTTAGGGACTTTTTTCTAATCTGTGAAGAAGGTAATTGGTATTTTGATAGAAAGTGCAATGAATTTTAGGAGACTGGGTGGTGTGGCCATTTTAACAATATTGATTATCCCAATCCATGAATATGGGAGGGTTCTTCCCACCTTTTAGGGTCTGCTTCAAATTTTTCAGTTATTTTTATAATTTTCACCAAAGAGGTCTTTCACACACTTATTTATTTAGATATTAATTATGTTGTGGTTGTTATGAATGGGATTACTTTCCTGATTTATTTCTTATCAAGTTCGTTGTTGGTATATTGGAAAGCCACTGATTTTTTTTAATGTTCATTTTATATTCTATTTACTGAATTTATCAGTTCTGAAAGTTTGGTAGAGTCTTTAGGATTTTTATGTGTAGAATCATATCATCTGTAATCAGGAATAATTTGATTTTCCACTTTTCCATGTATATGCCTTTTGTTTCTTTCTCTTGCCCAATTGCTCTGCCCAGAAATTTTTAGTATATTGAATAATAGTAGGTGTAGGTGAGATTCTTGTCTATTTTCTATACATAAAGTTTTCAGTATTATATTGAATAAGACTTGTCATAGTGAACACCATTGTGTTGCTCTTGAAATTATAGGAAGTACTTTCAGTTTTTCTATATTCATATGATATTGACTTTAGGTTTGTTATAGATAACCTCTATTATATTGAAGTATGATCCTTTTATGTATAATTTATTTAAAACTTTTATCTTAAAGGGATGATGAAGGAAAAATTTTTTCTGCCTTTATTAAGATGATTTTCAAATTTTTATCCTTCATTCTATTTATGTGATATATTACTTTTGTTGATTTGCCAATGTTGAACCATTTTTACAACCCTAGAATGAAGCAAACTATATCAAGATACATGATTTTTCAAAAATGTGCATCTTAAACCTGGATGACAGAATTTTTTTTCTAGTTTCTGCAGTTTTTCTCTTTGAATAAATTTTTGACATTATTAACTTGTAGATCTCCTTCCTTGAGCTTACCAATTGTATAGATATTTGATCCTTTAATGTTGCCCCAGTAATCTTGTATGTTCTGTTCATTTGTTCTTTATATCTGTTCAGGCTGGTGTGGTGGCTCTGGGGTTGTAACACTTTCCTGGCATGTGTGAGGACCTGGGTTTGAACCCAGCACCACATGCACAACTAATTGTCAGAGCAAAGAAAACCAGATGAAAAACTAAATAAAATTAATTATCTCTCTCTTTCTCTCTCACTGTCCCACTCTTTCAAAATAAAATAATATAAACGACTTGTCTTCAAATTCCAATATTATTTTTCTCACTTTACCTAGTGTATTGTTGATGCTTTCAACTAGTGCTTTTTTTTTTCTCTTTAAATCTGCCTAATTGAAGTTATTTCCAAGATTTCTATTTGGCTCCTCTTTCAAAATATCTTTCTTTATTGAGTTTCTTATTCACGTACTGTGTTGTCTTTCTTAATTCTTTGAACTATTTATCTGTATTCTCTTGCATTCATTGAACTTTTTCAAAATCATTCTTTTGAATTCTTTATTCAATAATTAATCCACTTCAATGTCATTAGAATCTTTCAGTAGACAGCTATGAGCTTTAAGATGTGTCATCTTGGTTATTCACACTTCTTGTGTTTCTATATTGAGTTATTTGCATCTGTTGGGCTGGATATCTCTTCCACATTTATTTGACGGACTTCCTAGTTAGTGACTTTTTTATGACAATTTGTCTTGGATGTCAATTTTTTGGTGTAATGCTGTTTCTATTGTGTTGGACTCCATAGTATAATCTGCATGTGGCTTCTTTGGCTGTGATTAGTAGATTTATTTACAGAGTGGACTGTATTAGAATACGAAGGACTCACTGCCTTTGTAGGTCTTTCAAGTATAGGGAAATTTTAGTAATTCAAGGAGATGTGATGTAGACAGAAGAGTGTAAAGGATACAGCTTTTGTGTTTACTCCTATGGTAGTGGAAGCTTTTTTGTGATTATAGTGTTTTCTACAGGAACTGTCGATATTGGATTTGCTACTTGAAACTGATTCTGATATTGGTTGATCCAAGACTCCAAATGTGGTAAAGGCCCTGAAGCTCACTGGGATCACACCCTCCTCACAATACTCACATCCAGTCTTGTCTACAATGTGGAATCTGACAGAATATGGGTGTGACCAATGCAGAGGAAATTCATACATCTGGTATGCACAACAGTTCTGTATTCTTCTCTGCTCTTACCATAGGAGTATTGTCCTAGGAATGGGACCAAAGGCTTGCTCCCTCCAGGTGAACCCATTTGGGAACAGGTCAAAGTCTGATATCCTTTATTCTGCATTCTTTAAGTCAAACTATCCACTAACATTTGTGCGGTTCTGGGTTGTAACTGGATCTGCATACAATTACTCTCAACTGGGCTAGGGAGTGTAAATCAGTAGTAACTTCTGCCCCAGACTTTATCCCTATCTTTATCCCTATGATGAAAAAATTTAAAAAAATGTAAAGTTAAAACATAAAATAATAAGAGCAGCAACAACACAACAAGAGAAAAAGGTAAAATAAAATAAAATATTTTAAAAACCTTATGAAAAGGAGGGGCTCGAACAGTGGCTCAGCAGTTACAGCAGTTCCCTGGCATGTTTGAGGACCAAGGTTCAAACCCTGGCACCACATACACAACCAAGTGTTGGAGAAGCAAATGCCAGATGAAAAATAAATAAAATTGACTCTCTCTTTCTCTCCCTATCACTCTCTATATCTATCTTTTTTAAAAAAAGCAAAAAAAAAAAAAAAAGAGAGAGAGAAATAAAAACATGAAAAAGGGAAAAAAATTAAAAAGAAAAGAAACAAATGAGGGCACAAAGGCAAATGATCATGATCTATGCCAATCAAAGCTTCCCTTTGTGTCTTCTTAGGCTCTGTGAATAGAGGAAGGACAGGGCAATGGACAGACAGGAATTATTTAGCCCCTGACTTTTTCAGTTATGGTGCCTACCAGAGCAGGAGTGATTTGTGACTACACTTAGTTGAAATTCCACTAAACTCTATTGCACATTGGTCCACCATATGGAGCACTCCAGGCAAAGATTCCTTCTGGAGATTTTTAGGCTCTATGCTCTGTGGGTGGGGCATCAGTACTACAGCATGTCCCTGGATGCCTCTGAGGGTGGTGGGGGCAATGGAGTCACAACGATCTGTGCTGGGGGGAACATGATCCATGAGATCTGTTTTCTTCAATGCTAGTACCTTTGGATCTGGATTCTCTTAAGAAACCACATACGGTTGTTCATTCCCCTGGACTCAGAGGGCAGATTCCACAAACCACCAATTTTATAAGGGATGTAATTTCTGTTCCTCTCTGAATTGCAGTCAGTGCACCCACAGCAGAGAACTCTTACTGAGTTTATGTCAGTGATTTCTCTAAGCCAAGACAATCTCAGGAGGTGGCCATCTTGTAAAACAGTGAATTGAAATGGCAGCAGTGTCCTGGAGGTAGGAAACTGCAGGGATTTCTGACCTCCAGAGAAGTGCAGACTCAGGCATTAGGACCTTTCTCAAAATAGCCCCTGGTTACAGCAGACTGAAAATTTGCTGGGGAATTCACTGAACTCTTAAAGCCAGAACACTGTGCAGATCCCAAGTCTCATTCATTTAGACTTGTGTGTCTGTGTGGTACTGAATTCTGCACTAATGGAGATAACTGGGACTCTTTCTCTCTTTCACCTATATCCCTCCATAGGTTCTACCCACCTCTTCTCTGGAGAAGGCACCAAGGAACAATAAGCAAGGTATTTTCAAGATTTGCAGGGACTTTATAATAGATTGTCAAGTGCTGAATTTTATACTGTCCTATTCTAGAACCCCTGGAATTAGGTGCATATGGTGCTTACCTAATGCTATTGGCACACTATTATCCAAAATCTCAGATCTTTGTCTCTGTACCTTTGAATTCCAGTACTCTCCCATCACCATTCTTCACATGGAAATACCTACCTGTTGCTTTGGTTCTTTCTTATGCAGGAGCAGGCAAGTGCTAGTTGCCTCTATCCCACCATCTTGGATTGTACCATTTATACTTTTTAGCTGATACGTAACTGTTGTACATATTTATGGGGTATAGAATAATAATTTGATACATACATTTGTTTTACATGCCAGTGTATCCTTTCAAATATTAATACACAATGAAATGCATGCTGGAGCAGTGACTCAGCGGCTGTGGATCTTGCCTGGCATGCACAAGGACGTGGGTTCAAACCCCAGAACTCCATGTACACAGTGAAGTAGGGCCATGTGATAGACTAAATAAAATTCATTCTCTCTTTCTCTCTCTCTAAAACAAAAATCAAATTGAAACATTGAAATGGATTTTGTGGTGTGACATTGTGACATGTTTTCATGTTTGTAAACCTATTTACTTGCTTAACAAATCTAAGGCAGTTCATGCTGCCATAAAAACACCACAGATTGGGTAACTTAACAGAATTTGTTTTCTCATAGTTCTGGTGGCTGGAAGTTTGAGATCAGTTTGCCAGGATGGCTGATTTCTGATGAATCCTTTCCTCCTGACTTGCAAATGGTCATCTTTTTGCTTAATCTTCACATGCAGGGAGAGAGAGAGAAAGAAAGCTTAATGGTGTCTCTTTTTATAAAAGCAGGAAGTGTGTTATCAGACTTCCTTCATGACCTAAGTACCTTTCAAAGGGCCCACCTGGTACATATGGGGGATTAGGGCTTTGACATGTAAATATGGGGATGGGCAGGAACACAAACATCAGTTCATACAATGTCTTAATAAGATAGAAAAAGTCCTTTAGTATGTAGACACAATTCCATCATGGGTTGCTCGGCCTGAAAGCCTCACTGTTCCTGGCATGTTTAGGCAATGACTGGAGACATTTAGGTGATGTTCCAGGGGTTCTAGAACAGGACAGTATAAAATTCAGTGCTTGACAATCTATTATAAAGTCCCTGCAAATCTTGAAAATACCTTGCTTATTGTTCCTTGGTGTCTAGGCTTGAAAGGGAGGATTTTCAGCTTAAGATGAACAATCCTTTAATAATTAACATGGCTGTGTGCAGAGTTGAGCAGAAATCTGATCCAAAATTTAAGATAATAAAGACAACAGATACAAAGTGAAGGCAGAAATGCCACGCTTTCTATCCTGTTTTAGTTATACATCAGACGTCCATAGGCCTAAGTGAAGTCAGTGCTTTTAGAAAAGTAGCCTCTAAGTCCCTACTATTCACATGCATACACATGCTGTAGATCTCTTGAATTTCTGTATGTTTCGTGTCAATTTTTATTCTGAAAGATCTCTGAAGAATAATTGTATGGCCAACAGTGTTCCCTTGGAACAGAAAGCAGATAAGTTTGCTGTCTAGGAGAAGGATAGCATCTCCTTAGAGATGTGGCAGATTTGCTCGCTGTCCCTCCATAAGATTTGGGCTTTCCTAAGGTTAGAGATCCTTGACTATAAGATAAACCTATTATTTATGCGTAGCAGCCCTGGGCACTATGCCCTGCGACTTGGGGGCGATAGGGACTTATATGGACTTGAAGCACAAGCTGCATTGTGAGTAACAAATTCCTTTGTCTTCAAGGCAGAAGTCTCATGTCTTCTGTCATCTCTGAAGCTGTCAGGATGACATAATTTGCTTGTATGTTCAAATCTCAGACCCTTTACAGTTCTTGAATCTGTCTGTGTGTATCTACTACTATATCATCCATATCAAATATTTATATGTAGAAATATATGTGAGAAATGTGCTTTGTCAATGAGAATGATCTTTCAGTTTTACATAATGAAGAACATTTATTTTTGTGGAAAAAAGAACACATCAGTCCCTCGTGCTCTCTTTTATATGTACACATCTGCACCATTCTACATAAATCCTTCAGTGTTTCTTCAGCATCTTCATGATGAGGTTTTCATTCTTTTGCAATGTGGTTGTGCATGTGTCACTTTGCCCGATCTTGTTTTTATATTTGCATGTTATCTTCCATCTTTGCCAATTTGTGGACATTTCTACTGCTGTTGATAAACAGTGGTGACTGCATTTTACAATCCTCCCAGTGAAGGGTAGAGGTGGCTTGGATGAAGCTGATACCCTATTTCTGTAGTTATACCTCTAAGTCTGTGATCATTTCCTTGCTCTATTCCTTTAGATTGAACACACTGAACTATGATATTGGTACTATAGGTCTGTGGCAAAGGGCTACAAATCTCTCCAGATATTAGTATGTGTGCTAATGTACAAAGATAGGCATGGTATAGACTTAGTGGTCTTCTGAATGGTGCAAGTGAAAACCGTTTTTGATTGTAGCCAGTAGTTATTCCTTTTACATTTTATTCCCTCCTCAGCTATCCATTTAAAATCAGCATGATGAGACACTTCACCTCTTTCACAAGATGAATCTTGAAACCTTGGATGACATTTCAAGATTAACCCAAATGCTAGTGCACTTCTCTTCTCATCAAACTGTAAAGAAAGCAGGATGGGAAGTGGCATTAATTCCAGTTCTATCCACCACCAGACAGATCTACTTTAGTCTGTATTAAGATATAAATTTTAACCAAGGTTAAAGTTCATATAAAAAATTAAACTGAGACAATTTTTTCCTGTTAACTTGAAGTTTCATCTTGCTCTGAACAGCAGATTTTACCATTATGTTGAATAAAAATTTTGCTTTTTCTTGAGACACCTAAACCATACTTAAATTATGAGATAAATCATATTTTCATAAAAGGCATTTCGTTTCCTTTCCTTTTTCTATTGAGGTATGATGGTGACAGTTCTGATTAGAATCTTGTATACTTACATGAGAAGAAAGTTTTATTTCATCCTGTTACACTTAGGTTCCCATTTAATCAAGTTTACAATTTATCCTTTGCCAGTTCAGCTGATTTAATTTTCTACCATTTGCAAACATGCCTTTCAGTTGTAGCTATTTCAAATTTCTCACAGTTACCTACTATAAGATCCTGTTCTTTTTGATTAGATGAAACTTAAAATATAGAACAAGACCAAAACATAGCTGCTTTTGTGGGAGCAAGGCAGTGGCCCACTTTGTTCAGATACTTTCTTCCATCCCCAATTCTTGGACTGTCATGTTTCTAGTGAATTCTGTCTCCCTTTCCTTTATCTAGCTAATCCGTTTTTCTATATCAAGTTTTTCTTAACTTGGAAGTCTTTTCAAACCTGACCTGTTCTCTTAGACATCACACTAGTGCAATCTACCTGTAAGATAATATATCACACTACTCTGTTAGGGGGAGATATTTGCTGAATGAATTAATAAATGAGTAAGACTTTTTATAATACCATCTCTGTCTTAAAGCATCTTCAGTATGTTGGGTTTACTCATGTAAAACCCATCTGTTCTTGACTTTCTAGTACCATGGAAGAAGAGGAATGAAGTCTACAATATTAAAAATAGAGTTCACTTCTATTCTTAATGGATAATATAATATTTGATTCTGGACTTCTCAAATATTTTACTCAAAATGACTGATAAATTTGACTCACGATAAAGTTGACTGAGGAAGAATTGAACAGTGTCCAGTTTTGCTGTTTATATTCCCTTTTTAAAATGATTTCCATGTCCCACACAGCCCAAGAACAGGGAGAATCATCTCATAAATGAAGGATAATCACCCTTCTGAAATGAGCTTCCCCTGAGTGTCTTACTAGACCTTGAAACTTTTCCAGGGGAAATTATTATTTTGTTACAAATTTCATTTTTACTTGGTAGCTTATGGGGCAGAAAGACTCTAAAGTATAGACTGTTTAAAGAGTAAGTTTACAGAGAAGTGGATACCTTTAATGGAAAATTTAAAGCATATATTTGATAGACATTTACATAATGTGTTAGCAGCTTCTGTTATGAGGTACATTGTGTAATCTGTCCCATTGAGATGATTTCATCAGATGTGCTTAATTTAAACTGAAATGCCATTATACTGTGAGAAACAGAAAGATTCCTTTTTGTTCCTCTCATTTCACATTTGAATCACACTAAATTATTAGTTTTTGTAATCCAGCAATGGTTTGTGCTTGCAATGTCTAACAGTACTAAAGATGATTGACAGACTTATGAGTATTCCTGATAGTACAAAGTCTTCCTTCTAATGTTCACTTTAAATCAATCAATCAATCAATCAATCCCCAGCCTAGAGCATGAATCCAGCGCCTTCTTCCTCCTGACGATTTTAAGGGAATTAGTGTTGTCTGGATACTTCTCATTCTGAATTGCTTTTCCTACTGAGTTCTGAATTCTTATGAATTAACCTTCCTACATTACTGCTCTGATAGCTATTTTTCTCCATTAATAATGATGTGTGCATAAACATCTTTTTCTCATGCTTCTTTTTCAAAGAATTCAATTAAAATAGCTAGAGTGCTTACTATTTTTAAGTGGAAAGATTCAGGATATTGAATGGGAATTATAGCATGGTGACATCTTCCACGTGCATATGTGAAATATCTTATATTTCCCCACTTGCCCTGAAAGCATTTCCCCATAGCTGCGTTTCTGCAATGATCCATCCAAATTGCCATGATCTTCCAAATTTTTCATGAGTTTCATCTCTCAAATCTGGAATTCCTCATTTTGTCAGGTAATTTTATTTTCAATCTTGATTCTATGTAAGGTCCTAGAACTAACTTTGCAAATCTAAAAAGGTCAATTAGCAATCTTCTTGCAGGAAATTGTCATCTTCCTCTGAAATAAATGTTGTGTCACTGGAAAGTAAAAATAATGTCAGTGACTAAGGAGGCTGAGACAGGAGGATCCCAAGTTCAAGGCCAACCTCACCAATTTAGCAAAAGCCTAAGCAACCAATAAGATCTTATTTCAAAATAAAAAATAAAAAGGGCTGGGATGTGATTTAGAGGTTAAGTGCCTTTGAATTCAATTGATTGCACCAAAAACAAACAAACAAAAGTAACAGTGATAATATATACGCATGTGTACACGTGTGTGCATATGTATTTGCCTTCTTAAATATCTGCAAGTGCTAGAAGAAATGGATCATTAAGTACTCACTTCTCTACCATCATAATGGCATGGGTATGTAAACATCAGTTAATATATTCACATATATAATGTATATGTATACTATGTGCATTTTTATGTTTACCTGAAATAAGAACATTTTCCTCCTCAATAAAAATCTTTAAGAATCAATTTATCTCTAGGGATTTCAATACATAAAATTCAAAGAAAATATAATTCTGTTTGAAAAATCTCTCAGGAGTTAAAATGTGTAATTTTAGGCTCACTTTTTTACCTTTTTCATGACACAGCATTTTGTTACAGAACTTCATCATTAAAATAAATTATTTCCCCATGTGTCTAATAATTTATATGATGGTACATCTTTTTCTTTTATAATAATAGTTTTAGGATTATCAAAACTGAAAAAAAATTCCCCTTACTCCATTGTCCACTACAAAATATGTTCCTATATGTTCCATTTTTGTATATATTTGGGACTTGATCATGGTTTAGTTAAATTAGGGAAATGTTTGATGCATCTTTAATTTAAATTATGGAATCTGAAAGTATTTTAAATAAAATCTGATTAGTATAATACCCCAGCTTACTAGTTTTATGGTATTTACAATATTTTCCTGAGACAAAACTGTAGTACCATAGCAGAATTACCTCTCTCCATGTTTTTTTTTGTTTCAATAACCATCAATTAAAATATGACAAGGTTTCTGTTATCATATTTATAGTCATATTGATGGAGATTCATTTTATTTACAGAATTATATTGATTTTGCAAGTTCCTAAAAGGCACTTGGAAAGAACAGTAATGGAATGGATGGATGTGTTGCCTTGTAGATCAATCAGTGAGAATTTCATGGATTGTAAAGTGAGTACAAATATACTGAGCTCAGCATTTTTATTCCTGCTGCTGTTTCTGGAACTGCAGCCAGAGACTTATTAGTACTGGTTCTATACTTTCTGGAAGAGCAAGCATATAAGAGCACAATACAGGAGATTTCTTGGCAGGGAGTTGCATTCTTTTAACTGCTTTAATTCTAGTGATTACATTAGATGCAGTTCATCTCTGATGAAATGGTCTCAGCCAAGACCCAGGAATATATCAAACAGGAGCTGATGCCTCATTTCTTTGAACAGGGTACTCAACTGCAGATGGAAGCATGGATAAACTAAGTGCAGTTGCAGTAGAAATGAAAAAGCTAGCAAATATTCTTCTGTAATATTTTATCTTATTCCCTGTAATGTCATTCTGTGGCTGGTGTGTGTGTGTATGTGTATAAGTCTATGAGTAAATATGTGAATTTGTATATATGTGCATTTGCACACCAATAAAGCTCATGTTGGCTAGAATCATATTCACAAATCCAGTTGAAGCTAATGATTAATAGTGTAGGTAGAAATTTTTACATTTTCTGGAAATTATAAATATTAAGGACGAGCTAGAAAAAGGTTTGAAAAACAGAAGATTATGTACTGTGAAGGTGTACTGGAGAATCCACTGAAGACAATTTATTCTATGGCAAAAAGGAAGTGATAGGAATGAGAAAACAAATGACAATCTTCAGTGAAAGTGATATAATTACCATCCACTGAAGTGATATTATGGAGTTATGTGATATAAAATTTATTATTAAAATTAGAGGCATGAAAATTCAAAGTCCAAATAACCTGGGAGCAAAGCCTCAGCCAAAGGAAATGGAATACAATAGTTAATGGCTCATCAGAGAGCTAATCACATTTTTAAATTAATTAATTCATTTTTATTAAGGAATTGAGTTGTACCATCATAAATGTATATAAAGTAACAATGTGATATGCTTTTGATCCTAAACCATAGTTACCCTCACAATGCCATATTCCAGTCTCTTGATTCTTCTATATTTTGCTCCTATAGCAGATAAAAATGTCCATACACATATATACATATCTGCATATATATATGATTTGAATTTTCCTGACTTAAATGATTGCATAAGTAATTTTTTTTACTTCTTGGGGGGGCATAAAGAGTTTGTTACATTATTGATTATCTCCCTAGATCCCTCTCAATCTTCCCCCCCTCCCATCCTTCTGCCTCTTCCTGCGGCTCTCTCCTGCACCCACAAGTCTATGCTTCCCCTATTTTATGTGCTGGTATATCCTTGGTGGGTCAAATGCATGAATTTTTTTTCTTTTCTTTTTCCTTTTTTTTTCAG